>JAGDQP010025948.1:0-26396 GCA_022664845.1 Lepisma saccharinum
GTCAATGTTTTATTCTGACAATAATTCAGTGAATACTTAACAGAAATCAAACAGTGAAGAAAATAAAACTTATACAAATCTGAAGGAAATACATACGAAAATAATGGATTTCCCTGTCACAAAAGTCTACACACAGTACTTAAAATTCATTGAAATACAATACCGATCAGTATATTTAATACTTTGTTAGTCTTCCATGTGCATCAACAACAGCCTGCAACTTTCTAAGATTTGAGTTGAAATAGATTGAATTTGGTTTTATGGCCTTCTGGCATCATTAGGCTTTGAGAGAACAAGGGATTTTGTTATGGATGGAGTTATTTCAGCCCACTCTTTTATTATTGCATCTTTCTAAGTTTCCTTGGTCCATTATCAGACTCTCCGCTCTAACTCATCCCAAATTTGTTCAGCGGGATTAAGGCCATGCGACTGGCAAAGTGTATGTAGTGGTTTTGGTACATTGTACAGGATCCATTTCCTGACAAGTGCGCTGTATGTTTCGGATCGTTATCTTGCTGAAAGATCCATAGATTTACTAGCTCTAACGTTCCTTTGAAGCTTTCGGATTGTTTTGGAATATGACCCGATGCATCACGTGGTCCATTCTATCTTCAATGAAAACTTCATTTCCTTCCCCAGCCGCCGCCATTGCGCCCGATACATGACGTTGCCTCTGCCGTGTTTTACTGGTGACCTACATTTGCGAATTTTAATGCCTCATTACTCTTCCTTCATATTTTATCTCTATTTTCAGGACCAAACAGATTACATTTCTTCTCATCCGTAAAGAAAACACGTTTCCAAAAATCTAAATCTTTTCCGGTGTACTGCTTTCTATCTTCGTATTCTGGTCAGAAATGAAAGTTTTTCTTCTTGACATTCCGTTCGATCACAAAACTCTCTTTACTGTTTACGTATCTACAGTTTCCTTAGTAGTTTTCGCAATGTGTTCTGCTGGATTCTGTTCACTTGTATGAGGATTACAGTGCACTTTCCACACAATTGTTCGGATATCAGGATAATTTAATAACTTTGGACGGCCAGTTCCAGGTTTGTTCAGTACACTACCATTATTAGAGAAATTGTTTATGATCCTTTGTAGTGTTAAGTGCCTTTTGCCTACTGTCTGTGGAATTTCACGGTGCGATTTTCTTTCAATTCGTAATTTTATAACCAAATTTCGGATGTCCACTGAAATTACCTTTCTACCACCTCTTCGGCCACCTGAAATTGAACACCTCTTCGGCCTGAGTCAAAGCTGTTTGAAGGCCTTAAATAAAATTCAAATTGACCACCAAATTGACCGCCAAATATAGCATGTGCTCTCCTTGTAGTCTTTTGCAACTTAATACTGTTCTTTCCCAGATCGACTATACACAAGAGATCTTAACAGATTGGACATCGCGAAGGAGAGTGCTGTACGTAGACTTTTGTGAGGTGATCTTGTTTCTTTTTAATTCGCGGCAATGCATTGTCGAATGTGTAATTTGTTTGGTCAAATATGTTTCTACAATTCTGTATAATACATTTCCTAGTGATACGTACAAAAAGATTTGTGACTCACTGTGTATCGAATGCGAAACAACACGATATTTCTTTTGGGCCACAATAAATTCATAAAAGTTAAGAAATTACTAGACTCTCAATAGCTTAATTGCCTGTTCGATCATTGGCACTTTTTACATTGGCACATAATAGTAGAAATTATGAGATTTAAAACATTTTAATTATTTTCTCTCTGTCAATATATTTGAAAATTATAAATGGTAACTCTGGACTATGTACTTATATAATAAATTTCATCTTTATTGTTTGTAAAAATGAATTTATTAAAATGAATATGCTAAACTGAAATAAATATTAATTCATATTTTATTTCTAAACACACATCAGTCACACTAAATCACGTGACCAGATTTTAAAGCAATGATTTAGGCTCTACCATATGTCCTGCGTGATTGGATCGAAATATTTCATATTAGAGCAAGAAACTATTGACATGCGTATTTTAATTCCCTCATACGGCATAAATAGTATAAAAATATTGGGTACTTGCAAAAGTTATACCCGTTTTTGGTGTGCATATAGAAGTGCGGACAACGTAAAATGGAACTCACTTTGAGCTGTGCATAATCATCATCGCAATCGATGACCTCTTGCAATCTTTCTGGTAGGAGATGAATCCCACGCCGATAAAAGTCCTGAGATTTGGAGTCGAAGAACTGTTGTACGGCAGTTTTACGAGCGAAGGAGTTCTGGACAGGGTGATACAAGTAGACTAGGGGTCAAGCCAGGAGAATAGGGGGATGGAGTAAAACCTCCCAACGAAAGCTCATCAATTTTCGACGGGTAATGACAGCAGAACCATTATGACGGGTAACCTGCTGTTATCTTGGTGGATGATAACTCTTTGTCGATTGACGAGGCCAGGCCGGTTCGATCTCAATGGTGTTCGCAGTCTGTCCAACTGTTGACAGTAGAAGGTGCCATTAATGGTTTGGTTAAGTTTATAACGTGCTGACACGTCATGTTACGTTTTTCTTACTCTGATTTTTCCATTATTATTTTAAGTACTTCATCACTAGCATTTGTGATGTGCGAAAGGGTTAAATAGGTTTTCTGATCATTTTAGATATAAACGAAATGAACGCTAAGAGTTTTAAGTGTTCACCGAACAACCATGGAAGGTTATTTATGTATGAGAAACGTTGGAAGCTTGTACGGGAAATTGAACGTTAGTTACTTATGTTCCCTCCAATAGCCCCATAGATGGCCACTATGTAGCAGTGCTGCAAGTCACGAGGTCTCAGTTTTGAGGTGATGATGCTCTTAATGAAAAGAAGAGTTTAAATTTGAAAAAGAAAAATGTTATGGCGTCTTTGATATTATGGGTTGTTCTTTTAGCTGACAAGGTGACCAAAAAAATGTCACAAAGATGGTCAGACGCAGATGGATCAATACAGATCTAAGCTGACAGTCATTTATCCAGCAGATATACACACGGTTGCGGTATAAAAGTATTTTGGATTTTAGGCTTCGATAAGTATGTCCGTATGTCGCTGCAAAGCGCTTTCGGCTCATTATCGAACCCTGAGTAAGTTCTTCGTTAAGTTAGGTGTAGCGCCGACGGTGGCAGGACAAGTCCCTGTAACGGGGCATCCTAACTTACTTACCGGGGTCGTGGTAGAGTACATGAGCTACGTGACTCTGCTACGAGAGAGAAATTACCTTATACTGAAGCAATGTTAAAACGTACGGAGAGAAACATAGTGTTGAATTATATCTCGTCGCATATGAGTACGTCTAACCTACAAACTGTAAAGCAATTCCAAATTGATGTGACCGACGTTTTGATGCGTCCACGAGTGGAGAATTCCGTTCGAGCGTTAACACAACTCAAGAAGAGTTTATGCATGCAGCGTTTCAAGGTATTGGCATTATCGACCTCGAGATTTGATTATATTGAGAGTAAGAAGACTTCAAAGCTGTAATTGAGATAAAGACGTTTTGGATTATGCTTTCATAAAAGAAGAAATGTATGCATATACGTAGCACAGGCTTGTAAGAAAAAACGAAATAAAAATTGTTGCATTCTTAGTTTTAGAGTGTAATTTTGTTTCACCCCGTTGTGAAAAGCACTAGACACCATATCAGTAGATTCTAGACGTTACAGTGAAAAAACATCTTTTAACTCGACTAGCAACTAAGAGGTTGAACGACGAATCATCACGCTATAGGATCCAGGAGCTCCTAGTGAATTATTCCGTTAACATCCCATCACAAACTTCTTGAGATAAAGTTCTGGTTTGGACGTCGACTGAGGCGATTCAGAAACGCGATACACAGTCCTTCGATGCTTTGCGTTTCGGTACAGAACCCACTTCGGATGACCAGTGACAATGCGTATGAAGAACCGGTCATTTTTGTACTGCAAAAACAAGGAAATGTTTTGTGGAACCCAACGAGCAAACTTTGTGATGAAACCTAGCGATTCAAACCGCCTTTGAACTTGCTCTGTGTACTGGAAAGTTTCTGCCAATTTCTCTTAGGTTGGATTCGGTCTGTCTGTATGGTTTGTTCGAGATGGTCTTCGGAAAACATTGATGGAGTCCAGACCATGGTTGATCTTGACAAATCCTTTCTCCGTTCCTGAATTTTTTAAATCACCGACATGTGCTATCGTTAACTGATATTCACTATACAACACTTAACGAATGTTGCAGCAGGTTTCGGCTGCGTTACTGCCTTTATCGAACTCAAAAAGTAAACAGTGTCTGATGTGCTGCTTATCGATGTCCATTTCAACGACACGATACGCTGTCCCTGTCTGCTCGTCCACACTTACTGTCTGAACCTGTGGCTGCTCTAATGTCCTCCGAATACTTCGCTACTGATTCACGCCCTGGCAGCAGCGCCATCTGTGAAGTCAGTACTCCGCTAACCTGTGAAATGTCAAAACGGGTGAAAGTTTTGTACTTACCCAATATTTTTTAAATTATCTAATTGCAAATCATCTTTTCTCTATTTGCATTAAATTTAATTGTTGATATTTTACCTTGTTACCGCATGTTATGTGACAACAACTTTCTGTAACGGGAGTTTTAAGGAAAGGAACAGAACGATTCACATGTGTATGACTACTTGTGCGACGCACAATTAGTGTGATAAAAATGCCCCTAGCAACATGAGCAAGATAGCTAAATGTATTAAAATTAAATGACAATAAATAATATCTCTTTAGCCCTTTAAAGAATTGCTCCATATAATGATCAGTATTTAGTTTGAATACAAACGAATTACAGCATGATTAATAAAACTTAAGTTTGTAGAATATCCGAATGTTGACTCAAACCTTTATACAGGTCATATGGAGGATTGACATCTTCCATCACTTGAAACTTCAGAACACAATTTGCGAGACCATATCTTTTCAATTTCCTGTTAGAAGGTCAAAGTCAATAAAACCAGAGAGAAAGGACTTAAGAGAGGAATACCTTCTACACAGTCCTCTACTCACTTTACAAGTTTCGCTAACTGATTACTAGATGTCTCCTGGGTTGAAAAAGCTTCACCATCTAACCGATAGATGTCTCTTACATTACTTCTTCTATCTTCAACAGCGCGGTACTTGAGATCGGGTCACGTGATCCTCGCACTGGTCGAGAAACTCGAGACCAGCGTTGCCAACTTGACGGAATTTCCGTCAAAGTTGACGGAATTTCAACTTGGACGACGGCAAAAAAATGTGTTTGACGGATGACGGTTTTTTTGACGGACATTTGGTCTGATACGATTTCTGGTAATTTTTAAAATCTTTTATTTTCCCTTCGTTTTTTAGTTTTATTACTGACCAGTTCAAATTGGTACACAAGATAGAAATTTGTGACTCGCAAGCGAACTAAATGCGCGCGCACACTTCATGTAGGGAATAGGAGAAAACATCATAGGAAAAAGAGAAAACAGCGGTACCGGTAAGTTGTTTTCAGAATATAGCAGAAGAGAGAGAGAGAGACATACACACACACAAACTCTTCACCCCGCACTCTGCCTTTCATTGTAGTTGTTCCCAAAGATGTGTATTGCTCTGTCTCCAGGTAGCGCCCTTTCTGTGTGACAAAGACAAAAGCAGACAAACAAGTTGAATAACATATCGGCACCAAAGAAAATACACCGCAGGCTACCTTCTTGCGGCACTGCTCAAAACACCAAGCATAAAATGGGTCGAAGGTGGTGCGGTGGTGGCTGCTTCCATTGTCGTAAGCATTCACAGGCGATTCCTATTCTTTGAATTATCACTTTCTCTTTTCTACACATCCCTTGTGGGAGGGTAGTGAAGGTCGGTCGAGTGCGCTCTCAAAGAAGGAAGAAGTGGAGGGTCAAGCGAGGGTAGTAAGGTCAACAAGCTCTTTCTATTTCTTTCATTCTTTTTCTCTCTCTCTCTTATTCAGTCGTGGTCATAGCCATAGAGAGTAATGATTTTGGAAGAGGGTGTTTTACTTGAACGAAAATAGAGGTGTTACAGCTGAGAAAGAAAGGAACCTCTTCTTTGGTCTCTGATCACATCAAAACAACGCAATAAAATAAAAACACATGAGGCAACATGCCAACCATGGGCAGAAAAGGAACACGTGTTTTATTAGGCGGTAGGACTACATCCCTTAATCTAGAACTATGCTATTAACTAACGTTCCATCCCATTCTGAAGTTTCATTTCGAGCAAGGTCCCGCCGGTTTATCTTTAAGAAAAAAAAAAAAAAAAGAAAGCAAGAAAGAAAAAAAGTGCTTTGATCAAGAATACATTTTAGAGTTTGTCTTTTGAAAGGGATGACAATATCTTTTTACAGAGGATGACTGCAAAATGGTTGTCCCTTCCTGTTTATCTCCTCAGCGCCATGTAAAACCTACCACCGATTTTTGTACATTTTTTTTCGTAAGAGAGAAAGGGAGGGTTTTTTTATGATCACTTGTTTTGCCAGAGGATTTTCAGAAATAAATTTTCCCTCCCTTGGTGCTGGCTGTCTCAATATGTCGTAACAATTTCTTTTAGTTCAGTCAGTTACTGGAAGTGAGCTGTTCTGTTGTAGTGTTGCTAGCGTGTTTTTTTTTTCCATTCAGTACGTTTTTCAGGATGATCGTATTGCTTCTGTGTTTTGTTCAGTGCTAAATATTTATCCAGTGTCTTTCGATAAACATGTCAGAAAAGAAAGGTAAGACGTATGTGCGAAAATTTCGAAAAGAGTGGTTAGCCCATGAACAACTGAAGGAATGGTTGTTGGAGGTGCCGGGCAATCCTGGAATTGCGCGGTGTAGGTGGTGCCAGTGCAATGTGAATGTGAGATTGTCAGATTTACTTGATCATGGTAAAAATAAGAAACACAATAAAGCATCAGAACCCTTCTCAGTTTCCCGTCAATCAAAATTGCCATTTCAACCGGTCAAACGCACTTATGAATGTGCGGCTGCTGAGGCGGCTCTTACGCTGTTTGTGATTAACCATTGTGCAATAAGGTCTGTTGATCATCTTTCAGATCTTACCAAGACATTTTTCAAAGGTGCTGACCATGCATCTCTTTTACGACTTCACCGTACAAAGTTGTTTGATTAAAAATATTCTTTTCCAACATTTCAAATCAGAATTACAAAGTGACATTGGTGATGGCCATTTCAGTCTTGTTATAGATGAGTCTACAGATATTTCTGTTACCAAATTACTGGCTGTGTGCATTCAGTATTTTTCGAAACATAAAGGTACAGTTGTTTCCACTTTTCTTGGGATTGTTGAACTACAAGAAGGGAGTGCTGATTGTATTGTTAATGCAGTTAAGTCATTAATTTCAGACTATGGATTAGACATTAAGCAAATGAGGGGGTTAGGGACAGACAATGCGTCAGTTATGGTAGGAATTAACAACGGAGTTCATCAGAAACTCAGACAAGAAGTCAGTAATCTTGTATTGATTCCTTGCGTATGCCATTCTGTTCAGTTGGCTGTATCCTCTGCTGCCGAAATGTTACCAAGAAATGTTGAATTTTTGATATCCGAAACATATTCTTGGTTTTCCAAGTCAACTTCTCGTCAAGTCACTTACAGGATTTTATTTCAAACTATAAATGATGGAGCTGAACCCCTCAAAATAGTACAACAGTCAAACACGAGATGGTTGTCGATAGAAGTTGCTGTTAAGCGCATCTTACAACAGTGGCTTGAATTACAGACCCATTTTGAAATATCCCGACGTCAAAACAAATGTTACACTGCTGAACTCTTGTATGGCATGTATTGTGACGTCACCAATAAACTCTATCTTCTGTTTCTCAAACCACATCTAGAAGAATGCCAAAAAGTGAATAAATCATTCCAGTCAAACACAGCAGACCCTTCCAAGTTGCTTAAAGATTTAGTTTTACTTATTGTCGGTCTTACCAGACGGGTTGTTGTGCCTGGTTACAGGGGGGATCTACTGACCGTGGACGTAAGGAAATACAAGTCTCCTAACATCTATCTTGGCCATGAAGTAGAAGTTTTGTTAGCTGATTCTTGAATTAAATTCTTGAATTAGCACGCTCCATACTTTTGTTTTTATTCAGCACAAACACAACTATTTTTTACTTAGTACGAATTGTTTTAGAAAAGCATGTCCTTAAAAAGTGTTTTTTCTTTTTTTTATGTGGACTTCCCTATTTTTCATTTTTGACGGATTTTGACGGATTGTAGGTTGATAGTTTGACGGGAGAAAGTATTACCTGTTGGCAACGCTGCTCGAGACTTGGAGACACCACAACAAAGGAGGCTGGCGATGAATGACAAGGGAAACTAAACGAGTCTGTAAGTTCTTGGAAACATAGCAGTCCGCATGAGGTCTTTAGCCTTACAAATGATTTCTTTTCTTCTCAGGTAGAAAGGTCCACCAAACCAACTACAAACACAAAACGACCTCAGGGAAGGGACTATTTAGTCTTAAGCAGGCATGTATTGTATCTAGAAAATGGTATCGGGAGGAGTTCCCTGGTTACAGGAGTCCAGGCTTATCTGACAATGAAAATGCATTTTAAAATTTTACAATTATGCAAAAAAGTATAAAAATTCTGTATAGAACTTTGAATTTTAGGAGGGATCCGGATCCACACCTATTTACGTCTCTTTATTAGTACCATGTAATTTGACTGGCTCAGCCTGTTATAGATGCCTCAAAGCTATAGATAGATTAAATTCCGTTCACTCAACTAGACTTCCTAAGGTCTGGGCTGCTCTGAAATGCTTTTGTCAATGTTGCCGGAGGGTATTTGTAAATTCATTCACAATATATTCTTCTATTCCCTGACTTGGTACCATGGGCAAAATGTTTGTACTTGTATTTGTATCTTTAAATTATAAGATTGTAGAGCTTTCAATGGATCGCTGAGCATGTGAAAAATTCAGCCTGTTTCATTTTCCTTTGTTTTATCAGTTCTGGTTTTATCGTGAGCATTCCGCGAGCAACTTAACAACTTAAAGTATCTAAAATTATTTGGTGAATGTTTGGTAACAAAAGAAATTAAAAACGATGCCAATTTCTTAAAAAAAAAAACACAACATATTTTAAAGGGTTCTCCCACCCTTGTTTACTCATCACTGTTCAAATCTTCCACCAATCCGCTGAAAGATCATCGTCCTAATAGTTTCCTTTAAATATCATCCTTAAGGTCGTTCATTCAGATGTGGAGTCTTAGTCGTCTAGTGTGCATTATTGTTTTTAGTTTGAGAGTATTTTAATTTTTGGCATCGTCAACTTGTGACCAAATCTCTGAGAAGTCGATAGTTTATCTCCTTTGCAAGGTATTGCAAATTCAGTGATGTTTGTTTCAGTTCCTCACTTACTAGAGAAGGCCTTTTCGGAAAGTGAAAACTAGTACATATACGTTTGTGGATTTTAAGTTTATTCACAATATAATCTTAACGGACCTAAATCAAAAGTTACTAGAATGGCCCATACACAATAAAATTTTTCTTTACAAGCGGTTCGGAATCCACGTTCAACTGTAGGTCCCCTCGTTAGGACGTCATTTTTATCCGATATAAGGCATTGTAAAACCACCATCGGTTCACTTTACCCAAGAACTTTCGAGTCCTGCCTTCGAGCAGAACACCCATCACCATCAGTGTCACTTCTTATCAACAGAAGGTAACTAATTTCGAATTTTATTTATGGCCTTTAAGCATCTAAGGCTCAGGCCAGGATATAATGGGGGAGAATTCGGGAAGTTGTTGGCCAGGGCCTTTGTTGGTGCCATCCCGGCATTTGCCTGGTGTGACAAAAAACTATGTAAAAACCTCAGGATGGTCGGCCGCTGGGATCGACCCCACGACATACCGAATACTACGCCAACGCTCTACTGCTGAGCTACAGCGGCTCGGTGCGATAATCTTTTTAGTCGGGTTCTTAACTAAGATACATTTTGAAGTGATTAAAAATAGATGGGAAAAAGGTGGTTTAAATTATAAAAAAGTGCACATTTTTTTAAGTCTGCATACGAGCGTCAAACAAAGACATAAATTCTTTGCTTTGTGGTAATATGGACAGCTGATTGTCTATATAATGTATATTGCACTGATAGGTTGACGTTATGAAGGTGAATGTTGATTTATGTCATTTGAGAGCTAGAGTTGTTCTGCAAATATACCTATTTCACGTATCTCTGGGAAGACGTAATTCTGCGAGACGTTTCTTAAGCAACCCCCCCTCCCACAATTAAGAAGTAACTTATCTCAATCGTTTAGATTGTTAGATATGTATAGGGAGTCAATTATTTTCATTAGAGAGCAATCATAATCTGGTGATGGCGCCAGCAAACATGGGGGACAAGCTTTAACACAGACCCACTACTATTCAGTTCAAAATGAACATTATCTCAAATCGTTTGGGAGTTGTTAGGGAGGAATAGAGAGTACATTATTTTTAGTGTTGTGGACGAGACAAGGTTTAAGCTGTCTCGTCTGAAAATTTTTTCAGTTCTTGGAATTCTAGAGTTACAGGCATCTGCTACAGTGAGAGCGTATTTGAGAAAATTTATTATCAATTTCTATTTGTAATAAGGAGTTAAAAAGTATTTTCATTTAATGTAGGATTCATTTAGCCATGGCGCACACTAGGCGAATTAGTCGTGCAATCAAGTCGAAGAGCATTTTTGTGCAGGCGACTTTGTCGCACGATTTATAAATACATCGATTTCTTGACCAATGTTGACATAGGTAATATGGTTAGCACAAGAGGAATTTTATGCATCACAAATTTCTTCACCGATCTCATTCCATGCCTTCTGTTTGGGGTGTTCGAAATTCAGGAATGGAAATACGGATTTCGGTATTTCGAAAGCCTGAACTTTGGAATGTAGGAATTTGGGAGCGTCGGAATTCCGAAAGCCAGGACCGATCTCGGTAGCCGCGTAGGCTAAAGGCTATAGGCTGCCGTTTACGAGCTTGTGGTTTCGAATCTTGTCTGAGGCATTGATCCTTATGGATTTTAAGCTCATTGAATTCATACCATCGTGAATCGTAGCCGTAAATCATTTTACGCAAATTGCCCCTAACATTAAATTTTATCAAAGTTTACCGAAAGTCAGAACTGAAGGAATTCCGAATTCAGTTCTCACTTTCGGACATCTCTACCATCAGTTCAATCCCGCTGTTACTATATATTTCGACGAGAAAGAAAAGTCGGTGGTGTGCTCGTTTTATAATCGGGTGTACTCGGGTTCGATTTCCAGTGCCGTCTAACCTGACTGAGCCTTTTCCCTGTTCTTTTTAACAGGGGTTTTCCCAGGATTTTTAGTCTGGGTGTGTGTATTTTTTTGCTGTTTTTTTTAGGATATTGATGCATGGATTCTGCTTCATACAACTTTTTATTTATTTTTTGCTTACATCTCCCTGATGCTTTCAGTGCGGGACGTAAAAATTTGTAAGACGCGTTTTTGGTTAGTGAGCCATCGATAACGCATGGAATTGTGCTTGTGCCAGATTATCATCTCGGAAGTGTTTCTGGTTAGTTCTATACTTTAATTCTGTGACATTAAAATTCGCCCAGGAAAAGTTTTGCACTTGTGTGGAGAAAAATAAGTAAAAGCCGTGAATGCAGTTTTTTATTATTATTTTAAGAAACTTGCTTTTTCAAGTTGAATTTTGTTATTCGTGGATTCAACTCAAACATAAACAAGTTAATTGGTGCTCAGTGGACTGATGTAAGAAAGAAACTTTTGACTGAGCCGCTACAAGAAATCTTTGTAATTAATTGTAGCCTAAAAGACCTCAGCTGTTTCATATACTATCTCTATGGTTCAGATTGCCATAAATTCTTTATATCTAGTCCAAATATAGTGAGAAATTTTTCCTCCAACCGAAGGTATGAGAAACTACAGAAACCACAATTAATTCTTAATAGACCTGACTTTTTACAAATTTGCTATCTATTTGTTATTTAGCAACCTTTTCTTCACGTTGATTGTCACAATGATTACAATGATAAACCACACGACAATTTTAATAAACTGTTTGTTACCAAAATAGCAAGCAAATGGATAATCTGTTGTTAATAAATTTCCATTTTCGTTACTTTTTGTGTCAGAAAGTGGTACAATAAAAATGTAAAGCTTCATTTAAAACACCCATACAAAATTAAAAATTGAAAGCAAAGATTTCTTCTGTTCGAACTGTTTCAATTTCAAATTCTAATAAGAAACAAGGAATTCACAGCTGTTGAAATTGTCCTCCTCTGGAATAATAAAATCTGGTAACCCTGCATTTATAGAGCGATTCGGGAGATTCAAGTCTTTAGTAGGGCGTCTTGACCGTAACAGATTTATTTACTTTCTCTCTGCTGATCTCGTAAATGTGATAATTTCTTACAACAAAACTAGGACCACATAGCTTCTTCCCAAACCCTTGTAATCATTACATAACCATAAACCATCCCTGGCAGCTAACTTCCCCATTCTTCAGTAATACCAGAGAGAAAGGACTTAAGTTCTTTCTCTCTGGTAATACAGTAATCTATATATTTTTTATCGTAACGAGCTACATTAGCAACCGAGACTTCAGCCCGTTACCACCCAAAATGTAACAACCTTAGAAGTTAAATGTAAACTGTTGAATATCAACGTCCTATGATGGTACATAATTATTCGTTTTGATGTTCAACTACTTTATAAATGGTCACTTGAATTTCGTTGAATTCCAGATAAAAGGGAAAAGTATGTAACCCTGCGTTTCATTTTAGACACCATGTCAGCATTTGCTTCGTAAACCAAGGAAAACCTGAATTAGGAGGGCAGTCCCGTGTTCAAGATATAAACACCGGACCTCTCAAATATCAAGCTAATGATTTAATATTGACAAATTGTATGTTCGATATTACCAAGTTTGATTTTGTCTTTGACATCACCCACCCCGTGGTCCAATCGCTCGAGTACGGAACTTAGGATTTGCAATGGAGAAGAACGTGGGTTTGAACTCAACGGCGACCATCCTAACTGAGATTTTCCTGGGTTTCTCAGTTTCACCAGGCGAATGACTGGATGGTACCATAGCAAGGCCCCTGACCGACTCCTTCTACATCCCATCCCCTACTCTATCCCGGCCTGTGCAATCAATTCCTAAAGGTCATTTTTTTTACAATATTTGCCTATCTTTTCCATTTTCCACTTGATAAAATCAAAATAATGTGCTTGAATTGGCAGTTTGAAATCTAATAGAAAACTAAATTTCATGTGCTCTCTTTTAAAAATACATGTAATTCTTACATAATATATGAAATGTGTGTTAGATATATAAACATTTCTTTCTTCTTGAAAAAGTATTTTTCCAGTGTATTTCCTGCTCTCTTCATAATCCCCAAAACTGCAGCAAACAGTCGTAAACAATCGCCCTTGGAAGTATATTCACTCTATGATAACCATAGTTAATAAACACCGGAATAGTTTCTATTTTCTCTCTCGTTGAAAAGCGGGGAAACCGCCGCGGGGGGTTAAAGTTTGTCTTGTTCAACATTCCAGTGATTACCTTCTGTCATAGACTTCATAATAGAGGTCTATGCTTCTTTTTATTTCCAGGGATCAGGAAGACCCACATTTTTTATATATATCTTTAGCTGACCCTTCAGAGATAAACTGAACGGAGAAAAATCTAGATGATGGATGTGGCAGATGTCAAATTTTCAATAAAATGAAAGTAGTAATGAACAAAACAGGCCCTTTCTGAAACCTATAGTCGATACGAATCTGTAGTCTTTCGAAGAAGCAAGGAAGCTTGACAAAACAATTCTGAATATTCTGATGATTGCAATTTCAAATTAGGGGTGTGTGGAGCGAATTTATTTGGGAGGTCCATAGAAGTTTCGAGGAGTGTTGGGGGTGTTAGGGGGTGTAGGAAAATCCCTGCTTTTCAGTCACACCAGTCAAATGTTGGGATGGTTCCGTGAATAAGGCCATAGCTGATTCCTTGCAAAATCTTTACCTTATGTTTATTGTTGTTTATGTATATTAAGTCCTTTCTGTGTAAAGTTACTGCCTTGAATAACTGAGAAGAATATAATAACTGGAGAAGAATTACTCTTCTCCAGTAAATAAACTCTATCTCCGGGGGAGGGGGGGGATCTCTTCCATCTTTTCATACCTTGCACGGAATCTTAACTGCACAATATACCACAATACGAATAAAATGATAGCGCGAATAAGTTAATGAAACAGTTATACGCTGAAAACATAAGAGTTATTGTCTGACCTGATTTCTCAGTCTAAATAAACTCATGTCGTAAAAGTAGAATAGACATGTCAGCTGAAAATACAGCGAATACAATTGAAAGAATGCAACACTGTTTGTTCTAACTCGTACGAAAACATCAGCTTTTCCTCCATTAGAATCTAAGTTCATATCTGCCTGCGCTTATAGTGAAGGTAACAAATTGACGTCATGCGACATAAGCACGAGACAAGTTTTTCGAGACCCTACCCCCTATATATTCCGATTGTAGTTCAGTTCAACCAGAGAGAAGGGAATTAAAGAAGGGGAGGGAAGAGACAACTTTCTCTCTTTATTTCCTTCTCTCTACCGAGACCTGAAAAGGTATTGAAGAGAGCAAAAACGCATGCGAGGATCACATGGCCCAATCTCAAGTACAGCGCTGTTGAAGATAGACGAAGTAATGTAAGAGACATCTATCGGTTAGATGGTGAAGCTTTTTCAACCCAGGAGACATCTAGTAATCAGTTAGCGAAACTTGTAAAGTGAGTAGAGGACTGTGTAGCTGGTTTTAATGGGAAGATATTCCTCTCTTGTCTTTTCTCTCTGATAAAACTTTACATAGCTTTCAAGGCGGAAAGTATGAATCACACCATGATGATAATCCCAGATAATATCTTCGTCTCACGGTAAGCTATAAATTGGTTCTTTTTCCACCAAAATACAACAATCTAAGTAACTGCAATTTCATGCTTTTATGAACCAACTTTTTTATGACACGAAGAAACCACAACAACCGAAATGACATTGTCTATGCTTCAAGTTCTAAAGAAGTTATGAAATGCCGTAGAAAATTAAAAAAAATCCTCAGCGTTCTGCATTGGTTATCGCTTGACAGTGTATCACTTAAGAGTTCACTGAACTGCGCGTGGCTGACTGTGAACATTCCAACAGCCCGAAGTGGTACAAATGTAGGAGACTACATATGTAATAGCTAATGACGCAAAAAGTGCAAGTGGTCTTCGTTGAGAAACTATATTATTGATGTGTATCCGAATGACTACAGTTGTTGTACTGAAACATATTCTAGAAATCAAATGATACCCCACGTTTCAGTTTTTCCTTTTTACAATACTTAATTAGTTGTGTATTTGAAACTGCTCTCCTTGTTATCCAATAATTTGCCTTTCGCCTTGTAGGAGATTCCGTACATGGCACTTCTCCAAACCAAAATATTTCCTGGGAGAACGATCGTGATCCAAGGGACTGCCCCACTTGGTGGTTTAAGGTATGTTGTATTACTAGAGTAGTGAGTGATTTATTGGGTGCTTGAATTAATTCTCGCTGTTGCCACATAGAGAGCAGCAGCTGTGCGAGGTGAACCGTGCCATAAGTGACTACTACTGTGCACGCAAGTACCGGTAATAGGGTGTGAGAGGCAGTGTGGAATACACGATCGAAGTGCAAAGAACACAAGTTTTATCGTATTAAACATGTGAGATTTCTTACCAAAAACAAAACAAAAATCATTTGCAGGAACCATTTCCTTTCTGATTTCATCTCAGGAAATCTGCTGCTGAAAGTCATCGTCTGTTAGTGTAGGCCTGAGGGAGCGTTCTCTATCGGAAATAACTTACAGAGTTTGGTGTCGACGCTTCAAAGACAAAATTTTGACGTGAAGGACAAAGATCGCTTTGGTCAGCCGAAATATTTTTGAAGGCCGCAAATTGGAGGCATAACTGGAAGAGGAAACGTGCCAGACGCTCAAACAGTTATCGAAAACACTTCATGTTGATGAGGAACTGTTACCAAACGTTGAAATGCAATGGGAATAATTTAGAATGGCAGAAACTGGGCCCCCTATGAATTGCGGGAGGGATACACTGCGAAACGTTCAACCATCTGTGATGTGCTGCTACAAAGACATAAACGGAAGTAATTGTTGCATCGAATACTGACTAGCGATGAAAAATGGATTCGTTACGACAATCATAAGTGCAAGGATCATGGATGCGTCCCGGCGAACGATCAACCTCAAGGCCAAAACCAGATATTCATGGTTGATGTGCATTCAGTGGAATCAAACCGGTGTTGCACACTGAGCAAAGGAATGTTCCTGAAGTGCAAAGTAGTGAACGTAGGCAACCCACCATACACGAAATGTTGCGTTTAATCAGTTCTGGACAAGTAAGAAATATCTGTTCTCCGTTACGTTCCTTCGGGAATATACAAATGCAGTTATTGGAGGGACCTATGAAGAGAGAGAGACACGCCCCTAGTTTAAAACCATGTACACATTTTAGATCCTTCTCCAATCCTGGATATGGTCATAATTCTATTCATTACGAGATTACTGTAAACAATGATAAATTTGAATGTTTGAAACTTACTTCATCGGCGAAAAGCATGAACTCCAAAAATAGAAAAGAACTTCAGTAAATAATAATAATAAGCATTACACCCACTAAAGTTAAAAAATAAATAAAAATGCACACTCTAATAAAGAGAGAAATAACACAATGTAATTTTAAATTGCGTTTATAAAGACAAACATTCTTGTTTAAGTTTCGAACTGGAACTATCATTCAATACTGGCAAAATATACAGTAATTGTGCCTTTATATGAAGTGTCCTATGTGGCGTAATGGAATTATGCGTGGAAATGAGAGCTTCAGACTAGAATTTGACGTCCTCGGTTCAAGTCTCTTCATATGACCATTCACTTTTTCAAACTTTCATTTTGAATAAAACAGATGAATAATATCAATTTCACAGATATATTTTAAATTGCATTCCAAGACTTGAATAACAGGACGAGCTCAAAGAAATACGTTACGCTGCCAATTTTAACACTAAAAGCTACGTAATTAACGAAATCAAGTGAATATGTAAGTTAATACGGCCAGCTGACGAGTTCAAGACGGTAATTACACAAGACAACGTTTAAAACATTTCCCCGTAAGATGAAGAAATTTCTCTATTCTTTACTAATTTGGGGGTGCTGATTTCGAATTTGGCAATATAATTTTTGTCGCACGTGAGTGTTTTGTGACATAACTTCTTTACTTTTTCGTATATAGAACAAAATTGCCTGTTCATATTGTCTTGATTTTATGTATATTTACACACTATAGATCATAACCAGTGATTTCGCCACACCACCCCCTGTGTCACACAACTCGAAAATCGATAGAAACCATGCAAAACCCACCTACCCCAATGTTAACTTTACACCCCCCAAACTGAAAATCCTGGCGGAATCCCTAATCATAACACAGGCTATCAAGCACAGAAATGCAGTGATCAAAAATCCTACAAGAGCAAATGAAACTCAATTTGAGGTTATGAAGCAATATTTACTTTAGAAATTTGACTTCTAATCGTGAGGTCGTGTTTTCAAATCCCGTTCTAGAAAATTAATTTTTTTATAGTGATATATTCCTCAAAGTATGGATAATTATATAAAATAATAATAATCAGTTCTGTATGTATCCATACAAGCATTTCAGGGCATAAGTGCTTATGTTTAAAATATAGCATCAGAGAAGTGGTGGGTGTTGACAGAACGTCGGTATATTATATGTGAACGTTAAATATAAATTAAGTAAATGTTGTTATATCCAAAGTCGGACCAAGGTGCCATACAGCAAATTTACTATTCCTAAAGCTTATGATCCCCACGAACGATGAGTCACTAAGATACTAAACTGTTCTTCAGTAAAGAAGACAGAAGTTGTTTCCATGGGCCTGAAATGCTTATTTCTCTCTCTTTCTGGCAAATTCTATACTTTTGTCATCTGATGAAGAGAAGTTATTATTGTCTTATTAACTAATAGGAAAAATACTTGATCTGACCAGGGTTCGAACCCACATTCGTGTAGCATTGGTTTAGAGAGCTAAGGTTTTAACCATAAGCTACTTTTACAGATAGAGAATGTTGCCAAGATTGTCTTATCACCAGCAGATTGAGTCACGCTAAGTGGAATATTATATACATTAGTGATTTTAGATAAGGAAGATTAAATTACATTTTTTATTTTAGTAATAGTAAATCAATCTTACTGTGTGGTAATGAATGAGATTCATTTCCATCTACGCAGTTGTCTTCGAACAGAATAGTATTGTGTCTGTATGTTTTTCTCTGCATTGTATATTTTATACGTGTAAAAGCGTATAAATATTCACTTTGTTAAAACTGCTTTTCTTATTGATGAAAATTTCTTTATTAAAATTATTATTAGAATGAAATGTTAATAGCATTTCGCTTCATACTTTATGCCAGAAACTGAAACATACGTAATCGGGTTATTCCACGACAAATCATCCAATTTTAGAAAAACGTTGTTACATCAACATTTTAGAAAAAAAAACAAAACAAACGTATATGGGTTTTTAAATACCTGAAGATATCAGAGCCACTTTTGAAAGAAATGTTATGCCCTTATTTCTCGTGGGGCGAATATATTTCCAAAATGACAGGTAGCGTTTTTCACTCCAGTAGACATGTACGGGAACCTGAATATCTGAAAAACCAGAAGAGCTAGAGAATGCTTAATCAAACACCGTTGGGTAGTTCTTGAAGTGTACATTGAACATACGGAATCACCTTTTCTGAAAATTAATTTCTTTATTCCAATAATTATACTGAAAAATTTTACCATACAAAACAAAAACTTGAACAGCACATGAACTGGACTGGCATTTTTACATTAAATCTAATCTGTTGGATCACAGAAACAATGAAATTTCATTTTAAAGCTTCTTAATTAATAAATATAAATGTATAGAAACATAATTTCTGGCAAAGAAATTAAGTTCAGAAGATTCGGAAGACCACCATCACAATCACTGCAGATCGTCATCATCAACTATGTCTTCGAAATCATTGAAACAGTCTGTTTGAACTGCTTTCTCATTTGCCGCCAAACACACAAACAGGGCCATCAGAACCTCCTACCTCTTCCATCTCCATGTATGGTCCAGGTCCTTCAGGAAACATTTCATCTGCTACAACGGTAGGCTTCATGTTAACGGTTACCTACTTGGGTAGTGACAAACATTCCGTCAAATAAATCAGAATTACAGTAGGAATATCTCATCTAATTCCTTGCCTTTGGGTATGGCTCCCTGGATTGAAGCTACATTACCCCTTTGAATTGCCATGCTTATTCTTTGGATAAGAAAGGTGCTTGCTCTATCATCACCAGATGATTCTGTGATACGCTTACCTATTTCTGTTATGAAGTTGAGGCCTTCTTTCCCCCATGAACCACTGGATTCGATAGCAATGGGTATGAAATGATACTTCTGTGTAAGGTTATTATATTTTCTTCTTTTTTTCCGCTTCTTTTCGACTGGCGATATTTCCTGCCTGGATTGAGGAAAAAGGGAGGTTGGAAGGAGAGAACGTGTCTGAGCAAGTGAAGTCCCAAATTAACGGTTTGCCTCTCTTCCAGGGTAACAGAGTCATCCCATCTGGTCTTTTACCGTCTGTCCTGCTACATCCAGTAGGTTCTCGTACTGCAGGAATGCCAGCTGAGATTAGTGCTCTCATTATAATGTCATTAACATTCGAGTGACGAGGATGTCTGCCTGCACTTTTGAAACAAGAAAGGCCATGTAATCCTTTTTTATTTACTTCATTTTTACATGCCTGACATTTGTGACTTTCACAAATATCTGCACCCAGGCGAATTCCAACTGCTATTCGGAAACATTCATTACTGAGGTGAAGGCCGAGAGGGATTGAAGGTAAAGTTTGAGCCAAGCACCTGCTTCGAAGGAAGACGCGGCAATTATTCTGGCTTTGTCTTTTAAGTTGTCTGCAGTCTGAAGTAAAAAGGAGAGGTGTGATTTGATAATGGGTTCATCCCATGTAAATTGCTTTGATCTAGTATCGAGTTCAGGCAAGAATGATGCAACTAATAATGACCAAGTTGAAGAGCAAGTCTCAATCTCAGAATCCCCATGAGAACTGATATCATTTTGGAGAAGTGATTCTATCAGGCATCGGGAACCATAGAATGACGCCAAGAAGGCGGGAATAGCCAAATCTAAGGCGCGACGAATGCCTAATCCTCGAAAATTGACAGAGAGAGAAGCCTGAAGCCATGTGTGGTCAGGAAGGAAACAATTTAGGATGGATTATAAACCAGATTTAATGGTGTTATTGTAACGTTCAAGTAGATCTTCTTCTCTCCAAGAAGGCGAACAATGCAGAAAATATAATAATCTTGGTATGGTAAAAGAAGATCTTAGTAAATAAAATGCTGAGTGTGCAGAGATCGATGAAAGACGTGAAAAGTACGATTCAAGTTTGGCTATTTTCCCAATTAATAAGGATCTCCTTGAGTCAGTAGAGAGGGCAGCACCTAGAAGAAAAGCATTTGACGGAGACATTAATTGAATGCCTGGAGCCACTTTGTTGAACATTCTGAGAAGTATATGTGTTTGTTCGATTGTAGTTTCTAAAAAGCCAATCTGACATTTAGAAAAATTAAGGTCAAGTCCAATTGTAATTGCCTTCTTATGGATATCCTTTAATGTATTTAATATAGTATCCGGGTCTCCAGCTATGGTTCCGTCGTCTAAGTACCATATATTCAAGTCGGTGTTGATATTATTGACAATAGGTTGAAGAGTCATTGCAAATAATGCAGGTCCTAAAGGGTCCCCCTGCTGTACTCCTCTTTGAGATAATATGATATCCTTACCATAAAATAAATAGCTGGCTTGAGCATAACTTTGAAACACATATGGATAGATAGAAGGAAAATTATCCTTGACAACTGTGAGCATTGCTTGCCTGTCTATTTCATTGAAAGCATTTTTGAAGTCAATCTTAAGGAAGGCTTTAGGCTTCTGGTGAGGGTATGAATAATATATGCGTGCAGTATGTGCAGCAGCTTCTGCTCCATGTTGAATGCCTACTCCAAGTTGGTGTGGAGAAAGGTGTTGAATTAGCTGATTTTTAATTCTTCCGCATATAATTTTAGAAGAAAATCTTCTCCATGTATCCCCTATAGCGATTGGTCTAATGCCTCCACATTTCTTTTTCAGTGCTATAAGAGAAGCCCCGAAGAAAAATGGCCTTATTGCTATGGGCACTTCTCCTGACAAGATCATAGAAAGAAAATCACAAATAACCTTGGTAAGGCGATCTTTAGAGTCTTGAATATTATAAAGTATTAAATCTTTTAGGATTGAAGGACGCATGCTGTCTATCCCTCCAGCTGAACCAGTAGGGAATGATTTAAGCGCCTTAAGTAACTCGTTGGACGTAACTTTATTGACATCAATATTATGATATATTAAGTTAGGAGGAGCAAATGCATACGGGTGCGGAGGATGTTTTTCTTTTAAGGCCCGGAAAATGGTGGGGTCTGTTGGGGCGAAGCTGTCTTCAGAAATTAGAAGTCTGACAGCACCATGTATGTCGCAATCAGAAAGTTTGTTCTCAATATGCTTGATCAAGACATCGTTGGATGATTTGTTAACATTATTATTATGTTTGTATTTATTGGGCATGACAGTCATTGGATTAGTTATATCATCTTCCAATAAGTAACAAATAAGTAACAAATTGTGTAAAATTTGATGTTTAACAATTTTTTTGGGGTTCTCTCTTCAAATACTCTTCAAGGAATTGAATAAAATTCTACAAAATTTTGTAATATTTAGACCTACCAATCGAGTGTATGCATGCCAAAAATCATGGTTCTCAATCACACTCCTTCTCTTCTACGAGGGTTCAAACATGGTCCTTTGCGAAAAATGCCGGATTTCGGGCTTAAATGTCCTAAAACCGTTCGTCAATAAGATACTTCTAGAAGTCTGAAATGGAATGTAGTAACACAGACACTATATTCATTACAGAATTACTTTAAGCCCGCAGTTGTGGAAGTTTGTTCTTCATTACACAGAATTTCTTGAAAATAAATCTTCATAGCAAATGCAACTACAATAAAACTCCTAGTTTTGCACCAGGATTACTGTCACTTTGTCTAGATTCAGAGAATCATCAAAATATCGTGATTTCACTACTATTATCAACTGAAACTCGATTTTCCAAGTATACATGAATTAGAAATTTTAAGTTTTTATTTAGCCGTTTATTAGTAACGTGAAATATCACTACATTTGTTGTGGTAATAATAATGTAATGCAATATTTATTAATGTTCTACGAACAACATGGTGCCATACAGCCTAAGTCATACAAGATACATATAGATATACAGCTAAACAAGAAGGTGTTAAATATTGAAGTTTGATAGTAATAAAAATATTTTACGTAATGGTTGTTGATTAAACGTTTAAACAAACGCAATCTTTATTAGAATCAGTTAATAATTTATGATGCCTTGTTCTGTACAAAGGAAACACTAATTCCAAATTTCCCCCCTAAGTTCTAAATTTGATTTTTATTTATAACAATTAGGCCGGGATAGAGGATGGGAAAGAATTTGGGATGGTGTTGGGTAGGGTCTATGCTGTAGGTGCCACCCCAGCATTTGCCTGGTGTGACTGAGGAAAACGTGGAATAACCTCAATCAGGATGGTCGACCGCTGGGATTGAACCCACGGCCTCCCGAATGCTACACCAATACGAAAGCTGGGATTGAACCTACGGCGGCTCGGTCAATATTCTAAAAATTCCATATTAAAAATAATACGTTAGTACTCCTAATCTTTTGATAATAAGGGCATTTGAATTTATACTATAATATCCTGAAAAGACAATACTAATAATAGTAATAGTATTCTCTCTATATGAAACAGAAATCCTGACTGACTGACATATAAACGCTCAGGCCACACTGTCTATGCTCGATATTTGAAATTTATGTATAATCTGGCTTAAACTAATTTGTTTCACTGATGTTCGATAAGGTAGCAAAACAATGCATATTGCGAAAGTAGAAATGAAAAAAGTATTTTCATTTTTTAAAAAAAGATCGGTGGTCTGTGATGGGATCGAACCCGATACTTTTAGAACAACTCTCCAGCGCTTTATCCACTAAACCGTACAACTAGATATTCGAAGACGGCTTCCGAGTAGAGTGACGCTGCAGCAACAGCTAGTACTGACAAGTAAAGTACCCGAAGTGAGGACTCGAGTTGCTCATCAAGTGATACCTTAAATTGAAGCTAGTGACGAGTATAGTACACCTGTGAAATCCTAGCTGCAGAGCTCCAGTAATAAAAGGTTATGGCGGGTCAAAGTTAAAATAGAAAGCGAATTTAGCTGCTTGTGATGTCCATGTTTTGCTTATTATCCCGATGGTAATACGTCGTAAGTTGCGACCAATTAATGTAATGTGTAGAATGATATCCCTCTCTCTGCCTGATATCCCGCTTTCTTTTATTCGTGTATGAATGTCCTTGTGCATGTTTGCTCCTGTTATTGATGTCAATAAAAGGTCTTTTTTCCTTTCGTTCCAGAAAATGGAAGCAGGTGCTATCGTTCATGCTCTGTATGAGAAATAGGGATTTGTTAATAGGAGAATGAATAGGTATGAAGATTCATTGTACAAACAAATAGTGGAGATACTTGAGGACAAGATGGAAATCATAGAAGAGGTTAGAACTCTTGGATTTGCTGGTGACAGTGATGAAAGCGATGATGGAGACTACGGTGATGACGTCTTTGATGAGGAAATGCCGCAAGGTTCTCAAACACATCAAGAGTCTCCGACACCTGTAGCTTCTTCAGGTGAAGAATATCAGCCTTCGCCAAAAAAAAAAAACGAAAACACATCGTGGACGATGATTATAAAGAAGCAGCTTACATGGTTTGGACACACAATGAGAACCCGGAAAAGAAACGAAGGAAATTTTCATCTGTCAAGTCACAGTATAGATTAATTCAATCGAAAAACATCCTCTTTGAATATGAGAAAAAAAGGCAAAAACCCAGTTATAAGAAACTTAATGCAGCAGTTCACGATAAATTCAAAGAAATGGTCGAGAGATGTGCAATTATACACGGCAGGACTCTTCGCTTTTGGGCTCTTCAGATAAGTAAAGAACTAGATCCGGATAATACTCTACAATTCAAGGCATCTCGTCACTGGCTGTCTAATTTTAAAAAGAGAAACAATATCGTCAGTCGTTCTATCACGCATAGGGTTAGCAAAACGTGGAAATCAAAAGAGGCTGAATTAAATCACTTATCTACGACATTTATTACGTCCATGAAAGAACTTATGTTACTAGAAGACCTGAATCCTCGTCAAGTATTAAATGCTGATCAAAGTCGATTTGACAATGAACTCCATGCATACAGGACTCATAGGACTAAAGGTACGGTGGTTGTAAGAGGTGCATTTGGATCAGTCAGTGCTACTACTCATTCATATATGATCATGCCGGTTATTTCCATGGATGGTGAAATATTGCGTCCGATGTACGTTCTTGTATCCGAATCCAGTGGTCAATTTCCTAGAAATAAGCAAAAAGATCCCGATAAGACAGTGTCCCATCCAGGAAAGATTGTAAACATGAACAAAAGTGATTTAAAAGAGTTTTATTCTGTATTCTGGAATAGTCTGCCTGGCGATCGTGATAAAGTCTTGCTTTTGCTGGATTCATGGAGTGCAAATAAGGATGATAACGTATCAAATGAATTATGCCCTAATCATATAACACTGTTCAAACGTTTAATTCCTGGTGGTTGCACTGGTTTCATCCAACCACTTGATGTTTACTTCTTCCGTCCATATAAATCATTTATCACGTTCATTACTGACACAGTTATCGCTTCCTCGGAAATTAATCTCTGGCATCGGGATAACATTTTACGAATGTAGTCCTTCACTCTCTTCGAATTCAGCGCCTCACGATTTCGCAACATGATCAGGTTTGCGTTTTACAAAAGCGGCTACTTGGATGAGGAGCCCGAGCCCTGGATTTCTCCATTGGATTATTGTTTTGATTCTAATATACGTGACGAGTGTTACAAGACCTCATGTGAGAACATCTCTTTTGTCAAGTGTGCTCATTGTGAGCAAAGTATCTGCTTATCACACGCCTTCATTGACGACTTACATATTGATTGTATCAATGTGTAGTACTTTGTACGTGCTTCTTTTCTTCACATGAATCGCATTTCAATTCCAAATCATGTCCTTCTGACTTTTGTTCTGCCTTTCGTTGTGACTTGTTTCAATACAATGAACTTTGAACTTTGACTCGCCATAACCTTTTTATTTCTGGAGCTCTGCAGCTAGGATTTCACAGCTGTACTATACTCGTCACTAGCTTCAATTTAAGGTATCACTTGATGAGCAACTCGAGTCCTCACTTCGGGTACTTTACTTGTGAGAGTAAATTATGAGTTCCTGACCCTCACACAAGGCACTTTTGCTTTTAACAAATGTAAAGAACGTTTCCGCATTTCATCTTTCTATATTCTAATCTACCGGCAGAATTCTTTAGCAAAGGAATGCCGATATTTGAGTTACATAAATTCTAGATTAAAACGCCAACCTTTTTCCGATCACCAGGAAGTGGCTGGGAAGTCGCTTATTTCACGACCATCATTAATAGAGGGCTCTTCATCGACCATCAGGGAATGGATGGGGAGCAGCTTTTTCCCGACCTAAGGCAATGGGCGGGTGCCCAACCTTTTCCCACCATCAAGTGCTGGGGGATGGTCGGAGTTTCTGCTCTATGCCGGCAAGTCATAGACCGACAGCGACCCGGAAATTGCCCGACGACCAAACGCCACTTGTGACTGCACGTCGACCTTTCCCCATCTACTTCACGACTACTAGTTTGGGTTCTGCCTATCCCCGAAGTCGCCCCGACCAAACCCCCCGCGGATTTGCCGTCTTTGTCGGCATTTAGCTTCCTGGGTCAGTGCAAGTTGAGTTTCTCCGCCGTCATACTATACAAATGCAAATGTGGTATCTTCAAAGAGACCACATTTTTTTTCTTCTGTGAAACAGTCGAATCTAAGGCTGTGTCATTTTTAATGTTTAGACCTACCAAAAGAGTGTCTATATTCAAAAAATCATTTGGTTGAATTACATTCCTTTCTTTCTAACAGGATTCACACATGGCCTTTCGTCAAAACATGCAGGATTTCGGACTTAAATATCTATTTTTTTAAAAAATAAAACTGAAATTTAAAGGTAGCCTTGTTAGTAGTCAGCTCACAACCAAAATTACAACTTTCATTTCTA
>JAGDQP010025949.1:0-26396 GCA_022664845.1 Lepisma saccharinum
GCCATATTCCAGGATGATAATGCACCCATTCACACAGCTGGAGTTGTTGCAGCGTGGTTTGAGGAACATCGGGATGAAGTTCAACACCTCCCCTGGCCCGCCCAATCCCCAGATCTCAACATAATTGAACATCTGTGGTCCATCTTGGAAACACGACTCCGGCGACGATTTCCACCTCCATCCTCTCTCACAGAACTGGCCGATGCCCTGCACGAGGAATGGTGTAATATTCCACTTGCTACCATTCACGACCTCTATGCCTCCATCCCACGTCGCATCAAGGCTGTTCTGAAGGCGAAAGGTGGCCCGACACCATATTAATCTGGTAAGTTGCACTTTCGTTCAGGTGTTTCCATTATTCTGATAAGCATCTGTATATATATGTGTGTGTGTACAAAGTGCAATTCTATATTCCAGTTGTGGTTGTTTGTACTTTTATACACTTTCGTGATAGTCATTATTTTTAATAACGTTTAATTATCTCCAAGGTGATATTTCTAGACAGGGTGATGGTGGTATCAAATTTGCTCTTTCCAGAAGGACAATTTTACTCTTGACGGAAACTAGTGTGCTCTCAGCAATGGTTAGTCAATGAGCCTTGTTTAAAATAATGTTTCTATGTTCAAAAGTAAATTATGGAGAGCATGTTTCAGGGGGGAAAGTTATGCCTTTCCCTGTAAGCTCGAAAGTTACAGCCATTTCAGTACTTTTATTTTCCAAAAAAAAGAGGGGCTAAAGCCCCCTATAGTCAAAGTGTTCGTACTAAACTGATCAATGATATAAACACAGAACTATTTATTCCACAGCTCATGATAATTTCTTCAAATTACACGAAAAACTTCGAAAGTTATACCCTTTTCAATATTTTTGCTTTTACCGAAAAGGCCCCGTACCCCCCCCCCCCCCCCGAGAGTTGATCATTGTCCTTTCGGACTGAAATTGTCATTTGGAGCCAAAACTTTAATATGAAGCCAAAATGTAATCTTTTGCATCAATTTGAACTGACTGGGTCACCCCACTATAATTGATCAACGGAAAAGT
This sequence comes from Lepisma saccharinum, assembly GCA_022664845.1. Classification (NCBI taxonomy): domain Eukaryota; kingdom Metazoa; phylum Arthropoda; class Insecta; order Zygentoma; family Lepismatidae; genus Lepisma; species Lepisma saccharinum. The sequence continues at coordinate 1,042 of JAGDQP010025949.1, forward strand.
GAATTAATCATGGCATAAGTATTGAGAGTAACTTTGTGTTTAGGGCTCAGCAACATTTTTTGTCCTCTATACTGTTTCAATCTAGTGTTCATTGTGCCTGACGATTTAGCCAAGTCGGTAAGACGCTCGACTTCTAACTGCGGAACCCATGTTCAAATATCGCTTCAGCCGTATTTTTTTCTCCCAATACCGAAATTAACACTGTGTATTGTGTTGATTTAACACAAAAAGTGGTAGTCACGCTGGGAGACCGCATTGTGTTAAATTAACACAGCTATTTTTTACTTTGTACCTGCTTATTTTACTAACAAGGGCAGGGGTTTTTAAGTTACTGAATGTGTGCTTATGGAACATTGTCAACTTTGATTCTAGTTCATCGTTTTTACTTTCGATTACATCGATTTTCCATGACTGAATAAGCACTTTTGCTGAGGTTACTCCTTGGGCAAAGTTTAGTTTAGGTTTCCCCCAAAATGTATAATATACAGCAGACATTTTATACGTGTGTGGGAGTGTTGAAACGCAATATGTAACAGTTTCGAGTGGTAGAAGTGTCAAATCTGCCTAAGAGTGAAAGAGCTAAACGCACTTGGGACTATTTGGCACATTCGGTGTTCAGGCAGGGCACATGGTATGAGTGTTAAAGGCGATAAGCTTCGCATGATATAATGAAAAACATGAGCCAACCTGACTTTTCTACCCCGTCTTTGCTTTTCTGCATTGAGTCTTTGGTTTTTGTAGCAAAATAGGTAATCCAAAACACGAAGTGACGCCATTAGAATTCCCGAACATGCCGCCGTGTTTCCGTATACTGAGCAACTCGAGTATATATTTAACGAAATAATAATGACACATGCCTTTTCGTAACACTTTTTAGTTAGCTGTCCCTGTGATTTTCTAGAATCGTCTGTATCGATTATTTGTACGAGCATCAGTGATACTACGCTACATTTAATATGGTACACATTATAAACCATCATAAAAGAAGAAAATATATTTATTCATAATTAATTTTGCGCGCAACGAGTTTTTGGTGAAGAAATGAAATAGTCTAAGCCAGGAGTCTTCAGTTATTTTTTCCTGCCGTTCGGACTGATGGTAATACCGCAGGAAAAAGATGAACTCACATTACACTTCTAAGCATTTTTTATTTCAGCTAGTGAACTGACGTACATACAGTATAACATTCAAACATTACTCTTGATATCGTATCAAAATGTAGAGGTCTGAAAAAAATCGGATCCAGATCCGGGCCGGAGTCCGCCATTTGAAGACTCCTCGTCTCTCCATTTTAGGTTGCGGTGCGGACTCCTCTGTCTCTTTGCAAAAACATCTGGTTGAAATCTAAGTGGAGAACAAAAGGGTCATACCCCTGTACGAATACGAAAAACAATTTATCCTTTGTATGCGTTTCTGAGTTTGTAGGTGAAAGAAGGTGTTTGTCTTTCTATCTGTGTATGGAATCGAAACCTCGAGCACGGGCAAAAACTGGGCTCTTGTAAGTAATGCTGAGCTTGTGCAGTGACGACTCCTGGTTCACTTTACCAGGAAGCAAGGGAGGGGCAATTATATATATTTCACATCCATATTTAATCCACTACTGCATGAGGTCTCTCCCGAAGGGAGGAAGTGGTCCGCTGCTCCCACGCTGACCAGACGTGTTGGAAGAGGAGAGCCAAAGTTCTTAACTGTGATGGTCACTGTCTTTAATTCACAGCAGCTTTCCAATTGTCCTCACGATGCTGGGTCAACACCGAAATTTTTAGCCCCCACCGGGAATCAAACTCGGGACCGCTCGCACTGAAGTCGAGCGTGCTACCCACTAGGCTACGCAGGAGCTCATATATATATCACAACCATATTCGATCCACTACTGCATGAGGCCTCTCCCGGAGGGAGAAATTGGTCTACTGCTCCCACGTTGACCAGACGAGTTGGGAGAGGAGAGAATAACTTCTCACTGTGATCGCCACAATATTTTATTCATAGCAGCTCCCCACTTGCATGACGATGTTGGATGGGCACCGTTCCACACCTGCATGCCTTGGAATACAATTCTTGGAAGCGCCAGGAATCGAACCCGAGACCCCCTCAATTCGTAGTCCCTAGACCAGGGGGGCGGTCATATATATATATATATATATATATATATGTGTGTGTGTGTGTGTGTTATTATTATTGTTGATCGTTCAGTAGTAAACTTGTTTTACAACCAACTGATATAAGAAGCGAATATATATTAATAGAATGGCATATCTTCAGTTTCAAGTGCAACAAGAAAACAAGTTCGAAAAGTGAAAGAAATAATTAATACGTGCTAGTTTGCAGAATATTCATTGTTCACACGCGAGCAGTAGGTGCCAACAATGTTACTGTTTGACCACAGCCACCACATTACCGTCCAACAGACATTTCTCACAGTCGCATGACACATTGAACGCAACAAGCAAACGTGACACAAAGGTTTGGTTTCTAAAATTTCGAAGGCTAAAGCAGACATATCAATTATCTCTAACATGAATAGATTTTACGAATGAAGAACTATACATCTACAAAAAATTTCAATTTTTAAAAATATATATGATACTACTTTGTGGGAATGTAGAGCTAGAACTTGGTTACTACCGGTGACCCAGCCAGACTCGAACATAGGAAACCAGACAACCCAGTCTGCAACTTGACCCGAATGACTCGGGACTCGGTCTTGACTCAAGTGACCAGATTGACTTTAACTCGGCTGCCCAATGATCAAATCTTGACCCAATTGAACCGATGTCCCAATCTTGACCCTGTGAGCTAGTCTTGCTGCTGTTTGAATGAATCAATATTATGATTTATGACATTGGGCCATAATTATTTTGTTGGCTAGACAATCCGTGTATTATGCTTCATGTTTGGAATATTTAAGAGCAATAACACCGAACTACAAACCCTGTGGAATGGTCTATCAGAAATTAAATAAAGGCACATCAAAAATTATCCTAATGTTTCCACACTTGTAAAGACATTGAAAGAGGATGCGGTATAGAACAAGGACAGGAAGCATCGTAAAACCAAGAAGAAACGGGGATAGTGACAACCGGGATCAATTTTTAGGTAACGTCCAAAAATTTACTCAGTGCAGCTGAGGAAAACCCTGGAAAACATCAGCCAGTGTGGCAGATGTTGCCCTAAGATGTAGGTCGACCAGGACTGGTGGCATTAGGTCAACCAGGACTTGACGACTCCAGTCGTTTGCATTAAAATCAGCCTAATTATCAATATGCCGGATTGAATTTTCTGTACGTAATAACTACTGCATTTTAGCATACTAAAAGTACTGTAAAAGACTGGAGATAGATGTCGCAAGGGAGATGGTTAATAATACATATTTTTATATTTTGCATTGAAACTATAACACATTAAAGATAAATAGTAGAGAACTTCTAAGAAACTACGCACGCTGAACCAAGCCGCAGTTCAAATGGAACAAAGTCGAACGGAGCCGCGATTCCTTCTGAACCGTGGCGTGGCTCACTTTGAGTCGAGCCGAACCGAGCTGCGGTTCACCCTGAGTCGAGCAGAACCGAGCCGCGGTTCATTTTGAGTCGAGCCTCAGCTCATTCTGAGCTGAGCCGAACCGAACCTTGGCTCGCTCTGAGCCGAGTCGTGGCTCACTCATATTGAACCGAACTGACTACGGCTCGGCCCTAGTGGGGAGAAATCAGCCAGGGCCTAGTTTCGAAAGTACCAACACAGCCTAGGACTAAAATACTACTGGATAAACCTCAGTCAAGATGACCGACGCAGGTTAGCGTAACTGACTATGGATTTAGGGTCTTGGGTTCGATCCCCGGCGTTGCCAAGAAATTTTCCAAGGCGTGTGTGTCTGGAACGGTGCCCACCCAGCATGGTGATGCAACTGAGGAGTTGTTATGTATAAAAGATAGTGTCGATTACAGTGAAAGCTTAGGCTCTCCTCTCCCAGCCCGTCTGGTCAGCGTGGGAGCAGTAAACTAATCTCCTCCCTTCGGGGAGAGGCCTCATCCAGTAGTGGATCAAATATCGTTGTGATTTATTATATACATATCACAAAACCTAAAGTTATTTCTGTATTAAATTGGTGTATGTTCCATTATCACTTAAGGGAGAGAAATCTGCGCTTTCAAGCAGATGTCGTCAAGGTGGACATTGTAACAATCTGAAGTGGTGGAAAAATATCCATACTTGTTCATGTATTTTAGTCATATTATAGAAAAAGTAGTCATAAAGTTTCACTATTATTGTCATTTATCTTAAATATAATGTACGATGCATCTTCCTCCAAATAAGTGGGTATCTTACGCTGATGGATAGGGTAAGATCTCTAATTTGATATGTAAGTTTAAAGACCAATAGATCTATATCCAATGTTTCTTCCAGGATGTTTATTCGGGGGGCTTGTGAGGGGCTCACGAAAATTATAAACAATTAATATTGACTCTAATGTGCTAAAAATATAAAATAACAATAGACCATAATGTTACTTTAACAATATATTGCACTTCCTTAGTTAGCCTAAAAATAACATCTTAGTGGTAGAGCGTTGACGTGGTATTCGGAAGGTCGTGTGCTGTTACCGCCCATAAAATTCATTTTTATCTTATCTTATCGGAAGGTCGTGGGTTCGATCCCAGCAGCCGAACTTCCTAACTGAAGTTTTTACACAGTTTTTCCTCAGTCACACCAGCAAAATTTCGGGATGGTGCCTTTAACATAGGCCCTGGCCGACACCTTCCAGAATTATTTCCCCTCCCCTATCACGGCCTGAGCCTTAGATGCCTAAAGGCCACAAATAAAATTAAAACTCAAAATAATATGAACCATATTACAGAATATACTATTATATATGTATTACAGTGTTAACATATATTAACAAGTGTTAACACTAATTCTTTGGGAGGGCGGTTGGAAACTTTCCGGGGACAACATCCCTGAAAGAAATAGTGAATATATTTGTTGTGTATACAATTAGTTTGATGTTCTTCCGTCAACATGAGCATCAATGTTCAATACATTTTTGTACAAAAATTTGCTATTCTATTTCTTTATACTGCACAATGTCTCGTGGAACAAAATGTGTGGTATCTTCCTTCGATCCACAATAATTTATGGATTATCTGTTCCTCAGACAATTGTTCGATTATCCGTTTATGCGGATAATATAATGTTTGATTATCCGTTATACAAATAAAGTTCATTTATCAGTTTATCCGTATAATGTTCAACTATCCGTTTATCAGGATTATGTTCAACTATCCGATTATCCTTATAATGTTTAATTATCCGTTTAATGTTCGATTCTCCGTTTATTCAAATAATGTTCAATTATCCCTTTATCCGGATAATGTTCGATTATCCATTAATCTGGAAAGGTTCGATTATCCGTTATCCCGATAATTATTCGGATAATGAAAATTATTCGAGAAATCGAATTTCGAATATCCGAAAAAGGAATTGTTCGATTAATCGGATATCAAATCATCCTGATAATGACAGTAATAGTCAGCAGTAGCCAGATTAGAAAAGACTTTCACGATTCGATGTCATATGGAACTCGTATTGAAACAGAGATTCTTAATCCTTGATTGTATAACCTGTGAAATATGATTGAATTAAACAACATAACGTTAATTATTGTAGGCCATTGTTACAAGTAAAATGCCGATCACCCAGCAACGACTGTTTCAATTTGTATATAACTAAACAGGAATCCATCAAAGTTCATTGCAAGGTAAGTTGAAGAAAGCAAATTAACATTATTGTAGTGCATTCCTTGTGTATTGAAGTTTTTTCTTGTAACTGTGTTTCTTTTAGCAAAATAGAGTGCGGTTCTGGTAGATTCGAACTCATTTAAGACTTCATATTTCAAAAATTAAGCGCAGAATTCAAACAAGATAAATGCTATTTGAACATTAGTAGTTTTGCAATCTATTTTGTATTAGAAAACACTAAACGCAATTCAGGGATATGAAGTGATTATATAGATGACACATTCCGTTACGAACGCTTGCCGAGTCGAACAAAGATTCATCCAACTGTAATACAACAACCAGTAATAATTAAGTGGAGGAGCTAAATCTGCATTCTATTATTTAGAAATACGTACATTTATTCAGTTTGTGCAACTTTATTCCGTGATATTGTTCAATGCTGTGGAATGTAATGTTCTGAACTAAAACAAGTTAAATATGGATTGACTGTCAATTGTAGAACTTGAGTAATGTAATTGCGTTAAGATATACGTAACAAAAGTTTCCTTGTAACTATTCTTTTGGGCAATGTGAGAATCGCCAACAACGATTATTTGACATTGTCTGAAGTGAAAAACAATTATAGATCGAGATTTCAAAACGAATCGTTCGCATTCGCAGAACGAGGCTACAAAATATATCAAAGAACTATAGACGATTTGCAATTTCAGTTCAGAACATCAATTCTGCAGAACCTAAGCATTACTAGACCGTTAAAGTTCTAAAATCATTCTGACTATTGCCTATGACGTGTAGGTCAACTGCAACAAAATTAGACTAAACTTCCACAATTCTATGTCATATGGAACTAGTATTGAAACAGAGATTCTCAATACTTGATTGTATAACTTATGTAATATGATTGGATTAAACAACAATACGATTTTCATTGTAGGCCATTGTCACAAGCAAAATGCTGATCACCCAGCAACGATTGTTTGAATTTGTATATTACTAAACAGGAATCCATCAAAGTTCATTACAAGGTAAGTTAAAGAAAGCAAATTAACATTATTATATTACATTTCTTGTGTATGGAAGTTTATTTCTTGTAATTGTATTTCTTTAGTAAAAGAAGTGCTTTTCTGATAGACTCGAATTCATTTAAGAGTTCATATTTCCATAAATTGGCGCATAACTCAAGCAAGATAAATGTTATTGGAACATTTATAGTTTTTCAATCTATTTTATATAGAACACATAAAACAAACTACAAACATAAGAAGTAATTATAGAGATGAAACACTCTGTTAAGAATGCCTTCCGAGTCGCACAAAGATTCTTCCAATGGTCATACAACAACAAGAAATAATTAAATCGAGGAGCAAAAGTGCTTTCTTTTATTTAGAAATACGTACCTTTATTCAGCTTGTCAACTTTGTTGTGTGATATTGTTCAATCCTATGGTGCAAAATGATAGGTAATAAAAGAAGTTAAATACGGATTGAATTTCAACTGCAGAACATGTGTAATGTAATTGCCTGAAGATATAACAAAGTTTTCCTTGTAACTATTCTTTTGGTCAATGTGTTAATCGCCAACAACGACAATTTCACTTTATCTAAAGAAAACACACAATTGTAGGTCCAGATTTCCTAAACAAACTCGGTTGCATTCGCAGAACGAGGCTACGAAATATATCAAAGAACTGTAGACAACTTGCAATGTAAGTTTACTGCATCAATTTTGCAGAGCTTAAGTATTCCTAGAGTGGTAAATTATAATAAACATTCACAAGTTCCGTGTGGGCTAGCTGTTGCTTGATTAGAAGAGACTTCCGCGAGACGAAGCCATATGGAACTCGTACCAAAACAGAGATTCTCAATAATTGATTGTATAACTTGTGACATGATTGCATTAAACGACAATACATTTATCCTTGAAGACAATTAATAAGAACAAATTACTCATTACCAAGCAAAAATTGTTTGAAATTGTATACAACTAAACAGAAATCCATCAAAGTTCATTACAAGGTAAGTATAAGAAAGCAAATTAATATAATTATAGTAGTTTTTTTGTGTAAGGAAGTTTGTTCTTGTAACTGTGTAATTTTCAGCAAACGAAAGCATTTATGATAGATTCGAACTCATTTAATACTTCTTATGTCAATAAGTAGGCGCATAACTCAAGCAAGAGAAATGCATTTTTAACATTGACAATTTTGCAATTCATTTTGTATTTGAACACACAAAACACACTGCAGAGATATGAAGTGATTATATGGATGAAACACTCTGTTACAAATAATTGTCGAGTCGAACAAGGATTCTTCCAATGATAATACAACAACAAGTAATAATTAAATGAGGGAGCTAAAAGTGCATTCTTTTATTTAGAAATACGTACATTTAATCAGTTTGCGCAACTTTGTTGCGTGATATTGTTAATGGTATGGTCTGTAATGATCGATAGTAAAACAAGTTAAATATGGACTGAATTTCAATTGTAGGATTTATGTTATGTGATTGCGTTAGGATATGACAAAGTTCTCATTGTAACTATTGTTTTGGGCTCCGTGTAGATCAACATTCTGATGCTATGTGTAGGTCAACTGTTACCAATTTAGAGAGGACTTCCATTATTCGATGTCATACGGAACTTATTAAAACAGAGATTCTCAATAATTTATTGTCTAACATGTGTAATACGATTGCATTAAACAACAATAACTGTTTCACTGTAGGCCGTGGTTACGAACAAATTGTCAATCACCGAGCAAAGATTGTTTGAATTTGTTTACAACTAAACAGGAATTCATCAAAGTTCATTAGGAGGTAAGTACGATAGAAGAAAGCAATTTAATATTATTATAATAGATTTCTTATGTATGGAAGTTATTTCTGGAAACTGTGTTACTTTCAGGATTAGAGATTGTTTCTGGTAGATTCGAACTCATTTAATATTTCTTATGACAATAAGTAGGTGGATAACAAGTTAAATACGGATTTAATTTCAATTGTAGGGTTTGTGCTATTTAATCGGGTTACGATATGACAAACTTCTCATCGTAACTATTTTTCTGGGCAATGTGTTAATCGCCAACAACGATTATTTGGCTTTGTCTGAAACGAAACACAATTGTTCATCTAAATTTCCTGAACATACACAATCGCATTCGCAGAGCGAGTCTACAAAAATATATCAAAGAAATATAGGCGATTTGCAATGTCGTTTCAACTTTGCAGAACATAAGTATTCCTAGTGTTAAATTTCTATAATCATTCTGAGTGTTACCTATGAGGCAACTGTTACCAAATTAGGCAAGACTCCCACGGTTCGATGTCATGTGAAACTGGTATTGAAATAGAGATTCTCATTACTTGATTGTATAACTTGTGTAATATGATAAGATTGAACAACGTTTATCGTTGTAGGCCATTGTTGCGAACATATTGTTAATCACCGAGCAACGATTGTTTGAATTTTTACACATCTAGTAAAGGTTTTTAAATCCCCCTAAGTTCGTTACAAAGTAAGTAGAAGAAAGCAAATTAACATTAGTTTATTATATTTCTTGTGTATGGAAGTTTATTTCTTGTAGCTGTTCTTCTTTTAGCAAAATAGAAAGCGCTTTTGATACATTCGTACTCATTTAAGATTATATTTCAATAAGTTTGTGCATAGCTCAAACCGGATAAATGCTATTTGAACATTGGTATTTTTGCAATCTATTTTGTATTATAACACACAAAACACACTGCAGGGATATGAAGTTATTATATGGATGAAACATTCTGTTACGAATGCTTGTCGAGTCGAACAAGGATTCTTCCAATTATCATACAAGTAATAATAAAATGTAGTAGATAAAAGTGCATTCTTTTATTTAGGAATACGCAGATTTATTCAGTTTGCGCAACTTTGTTGCGTGATATTGTTCAATACTATGGTACGTAATGATCGGAAGTAAAACAAGTTAGATATGGATCTAATTTCTATTGTAGGATTTGTGCTATGTAATTGCGTTGATATGAAAAATTTCTGATTGAAACTATTCTTTTGGGCAATGTGTTAATTGCCAACAACGATTATTTCACTTTGTCTGAAACTAAGATTTGTAAATCAAGATTTCCTAAACAAACTCGATTGCATTCGCAGAACGAGGCTACCAAATATATCAAAGAACTATAGACGATTTGCAATGTCAATTTGCAACATCAATTTTGCAGAACTTAAGTATTCCTAGAGTGTTAAATTGCTATAAATATTCTGATGTTTCGTGTAGATCAACTGTTACCAATTTAGAAAAGACTTCCACGATTCGTTGTCATACAGAACTCGTATTGAAACAGTTATTCTCAATACTTGATTGTATAAATGATGTAATAGGTCTGCAATAGACAACAATACGTTTATTATTGTAGGCTGTTGTTACGAACAATACATTAATCACCGAGCAACGATTGTTTGAATTTATATGCAACTAATCAAGAATCTATCAAAGTTCATTACAAGGTAAGTAGAAGAAAGCGTATTCACATTATTATCGTAGATTTTCTTGTGTATGGAAGTTTATTTCTCGTAAGTGTGCATCTTCCAGCAAAAGAGAGAGTTTCTGGTAGATTCGAACTCATTTAATACTTCTTATGTCAATAAGTAGGCGTTGGTAAAGATTTCCCATATGTCCAATTCAAAGAATCCAAAATATTCAAACATTTCCTGACTTCTGATGAATTAACTTTAAGAATGTCAATATATATATATATCACCAAGTATTATAGTTTACTTTAATATATATAAGAACTTTAAACATTTATAATTCTTATATGATGACAGTCTATGTATACATGATTCTAGTTTATCCAAAAATAATATATGTTGGCATCCGGGGTTCTGTAGAGAGAAATTATTAAATTATATTGAGTCAGAATTAAACCTGATGGCTGGAATATCATTTCTACAGTTATATCTGAAAATCCAAGATGGAGTACTCGGCAAAGATGTTATTTTTTAAATAAATGACCGAACTTCCATGAGAGGAAGTAGTTCAAAAATAACATGCAACCAGAGTGAAATTATTTGGTATGTACAGGTCGATTTCATAAGGTGATTCCAAGGTCAATACCAATGTTCATTTAATGACAATATTTGAACCGGTCGTTCATTTTCGAAAATATACATCTCACCTAGTTTAGCTTAGATAAGATAAAATGAATTGAATGGGCGGTAACAGCACTATGGCTTACGCCCTTACCTATACGGGGGAAGCCCCTTATCTTTGTCACGTCTAAACATAGCTGTTAACTAAAATAATAAAATCATGTAAAAGCTGAAGATGTAAAGTGTCTTCAGAAACAGAAAGAATAGTAGTAAAAACTAAAGATGTATAGAGTCTTTAGCATAAGTTTAAAACGTGAAGGCTGTAAATGAGCCTTCACAAAAATAAAATTATAGTATTACATAAAACTTAACAGCTAAACAACACAATCATCTCAAATAGATGGAGATAAACCTGTCTCTTGAACAAACATAAGAACTCTTCGCAATATAGCTGATTCATCCCCTAACAATGACGCAATGTCATTGGAGATGTTATAAGGTTGTCTGAGATGATTATATCCTGGACAATCTAAAAGGACGTGACGAATACTTAAAATTCCATCGCATTCACTACAATGTGGAGGGTCCAAACGTCGCAACATATATCCATGAGTTATCCGACTGTGCCGTATACGTAGACGACATAAAAGTACTTCCTCACGCCTACAATATCGGCAAGATGATTTCCATGGAGAAACAGTTACCTTAATCTATTTAAATTTATTAACAGCAACGTCATCCCATCGTCGCTGTCATTCATTCCGCGTAACCTGTCCTGAAATGGAACATGTTGGATATCAATGTTAGCTCCTAAAGAGGCCTCACATGCAGCTTGGTCTGCCAGTTCATTACCATGGATACCAACATGACTTGGTATCCAGGAAAAGACTACCTCACCACCAGCAGAGCAGATGGCGTGTGTCTTACATATAATATCTTGCACAAGCAGATGTTTAGAATACATATTGACGAGGCTTTGAAGAACACTATTCGAATCAGTACAAACAAGGATGCGGTTGAAACCACGAACAAGACTAAAATCCAATGGCTTTAAAAGAGCATATAGCTCAGCAGTAAAAATACTGGTTTTGGGATTAAGACAAAATTGGCGGGCTTCGCCATCTATAACAAACGCGCATCCAACAGATTCATCTGATTTGGACCCATCGGTAAAAACAGAGATAAAACGTGGGTACTGACTCTGCAACGCACGAAAACTTTGCTGGAATTCAATCAGCATGTCTCCGATTTCTTTAGTGTGGATAGATATCAATCCGTGGGCGGGAAAGTGTCCACGGGGCGCGGAGACTAAAACTGACAGGGTATATAGTTGGGCGGTCTGCATTCAGATTCAAAAACTGATGTTCGGATGCCAAGTGGTCGGGTAGCGTGACCACGGCGTTCATATAGGGCTCGTTGCACTGGGTATACGACTAAGTTATGTGCTGGGTGGCCTGCTAAAGATATCTTAGCAAGATAGCTCAACACATAGTGCACCTAATGAATCTCGAGCGGTGGTTCAGCGGCATCAACACAAAGACGAGTTACAGGACTTGGGCGATACCCGCCAGTGGAGAGTCGAATTCCAGCATGATGGACACTATCGAGCGTATGTAAGGCTGAAAATCGTGGGGAGGAATAAGCGTGACTACCATAATTAAGCTTCGATAAAATGAGTACGCGATAAAGGTACAACAAGGTTGTACGATCAGTACCCCAAATGGGATGACTTAAAACACGTAACAAATTCAGAGCTCTGGTACAGGAAATTTTAATTTGGCAAAGTTGACTACGCATATTTAACTTTGTATCAAATAATAAACCAAGGTATCGTACCACCTCGACGAACTGGAGTTGTCTGTCTCCAAGAAAGAGATCTGGGTCAACAAAACAATTTCGTTTACGGCAGAAGTGTACACAGACTGTCTTCGTTGGTAAGGAATGAAAGCCAGTCTGGTGTGACCAGTTTACAAGACAATTAAACATCAACTGGATCTTCCGGGCTGTGTGGTTGATATTCGCAGATTTACAGACAATCGTCAAGTCGTTTACATATAAAAGACAATCCACAGGAGGGCGGATACAAGTCATAGCACTATTCACTGCAACAGCGAACAGTGTTACGCTCAGCACACTCCCTTAAGGTACGCCATTCTCCTGTATATAACGCTCTGAGAAACGATCGCTAACACGGACACAAAAAAAACGATCACGTGAGAAATTTTATATAGACCTCTAATGTGGCCTCTAATGCCCCAGACATTAAGCTGGCGTAATATGCCATATCTCCAGGTGGTATCATAGGCCTTCTGTAAATCGAAGAACACAGCGAGAACGTGTTCATTGCGGAGGAATGCATTCTGAACAATACACTCTAACCTGAACTAGGTGGTCGACAGTTGATTGGTATTGTCGAAAACCACACGGATCATTGGAAAGCAAGTTATTATGCTCCAAGTACCACATTAGGCGGCGATTTAAAATTCTCTCAAATAGCTTGCATACACAGCTAGTGAGAGGAATGAGCCGATAACTTGTAGGGTTTAGTTATCTTTGTCAGGTTTCAGAATGAGGATTACAATAGCTTCTCGCCAACTATCAGGGAAGCTATCATTCCTACATATCTGATTATAGAGGTTTAGCAAGAAGGCCTTTCCTTGGGAGGCAAGGTGTCGCAGCATTTCATAGTGAATATAATCCAGTCCAGGGGATAAGTTTCTAATATCCCGCAAGGCAGTTTCAAGTTCCCACTCGGTGAAAGAGACATTACATGGTTCAAAATTATTAGAGTGGAAGCGGAGAGGTATTATCTCTGCTTGACGCTTAATGTTTACAAAATTTGCACTATAATGCTGAGAACTGGATTATTGCTGAAAAGGCTGCTCCAAGAAGATTAGTTATCTCTTCTGGGTCAGTATCCAAGACATTTTTTAGCTTCAGAGCGGTCAATGGCTCGGATTGACAGTTGCCTTGCAAACGTCTGACCCGTTCGCACACGTCTCGAATTTGCGTTTGTGAATTAATGGAAGGTACGTATTCACGAAAGGTTGTACGCCGAGTTTGTGCAAGAACTGCATGGGTGCAAGAACTGCACTGCAGAGAGACAGGTCTATCGCTGAGTACGTGCCACTTGTCAAACTAAAATGTGTTAGCACAAGTATTTAATAAAACTAAGTTTGAAGCGTCAATAAAAGATTCAACGATTCTACCGCGAACATCTGTACGAACACTACCCCGAAAAACGTTATATGAATTAAAATCTCCAACTAAAATTATAGGTTGGGGTAACTGCTTCAAAAGATTCTGGAAGTCAAGGAGCGTAAAGTCTTGTTCCCTTGTGATGTACAAATTCAGGATTGAAACATGCTGCTCAAGGTGGACGCGAACAGCAACCGCCTGTAGGTGCGTAGCAATGTGGACCGTTGTTAATTACAGCGTGTCAACAACACCAATTGCAACACCGCCACATGCGCAACCATCAGTTGGAAAATCTGTGCGATATAGTGTATAGTTCTTCAAGATCACAGATTCAGTTGTTTTAAACTTTGTCTCATGAAAGCAAACTACAACAGGGGAAAGATCGGATAACAAGATTTGCAGTTCTTCATAGCGGGAATGAAATCCGTTAAGATTCCATTGGAACATAGCCATTGGGATGAAGATCAAGAAAAATATCACCTTTTAAGTCTAGGTTTAAATTTCCCTCCCTTTCCGGCTACAGTAAACTCCGAATCCATCAGATCGTCTTCAATCATATCTGAGTTCAGGAACAAACGCGACTCGGCCAGGGCAGCGAGACTCTTGACGAGCTAGTTGAGTAGCGATAACATTAGTCAGCCGTTTTATGCTCGACATTACTGGTGACATACGATTCGGTTTGGAAATAGTACCAGCACGAACACTAGGTACAGTTCGTGGAGTCCTAGATGACTCCCTAGGGGCGATTTAGTTCTCAGTATGCCTTGGCATAGCTTGAGGAGATGTTGAGGTTTGCGAGGTTTAGGAGATTTATCAGCTTGAGGTCCCTCAGTTTTAGTTGATACATCAACTGTCTGGATGCCAACCGAGACAGTTTTGACTGGTAGTCTTGCTGCTACCGTGGAAAGCGCACCAGATGGAAGGTTGCGTTGAGACTCTCTTACTCGGCGTTTTGCACCACCAGCAGATATTTTCTCAATGACCATTAGCTCTCTAATTCGTTTTTCCACCTTAAATACCAGACAATCACGCGACCCAGCCGTGTGCGCACATTTGCAGCTAAGATCCGCACTATGGCTGCTGGTACCGCATATTGCACATACAGCAGAGGTCACATTACAGGACGTGCTGGTGTGTCCATAATGCTGACATTTAAAACAGCGGAGCGGACTGGATATATATGGATGAACATGCAAGCAGTAGAAAGCTGCCTTCACGTCCTTAGAAAGGTGTGGCATGGCAAACGTTAAAATTAGCGAGCTCGTGGGTTGTCGCCCCTCTTTCTAGTTTTAATGCGCCGAACATTGACTACACCTTGGCTGGCAAATTCATTCTTAATCTCTTCTTCAGTGACATCTTGCAAAGTCCCAACACGATATTACGCCCTGACCAAAAATCAGTTGACGGAGTGGTTCAACTTGAACTTCGAATGATCCTAGGGTCTTCATTTTCAAGAGATTAGTTGATTATTTATTATTGGAGGCCTCCACGACCAAATTGCCGTTGCGAAGCTTTTTAACATGCTTAAGCTCACCTGCAACGTAATTCAGTTGTTTTTGTATAACCCCTTCAAACAACCTAGATTGTCTGTTTCATTCTTTACTTTAATCACAAGAAATCGTGTGATAGTCGGTACGATACTTGTCTGTTCCTCTACTTCGTTTTTCTCTTCTTTGTCACTGGTTAGTTCATTAGCGGTATGCGCCTTCTTGCTTGCATCAGTGACTTTCTGTTCATTCTGTCTCTTTTTCCTTTCTTTCTGCGAAGGCGACTTAATACGATGTGGTGGAGCCAACAAGGCTGCCGGGTACTACCCTCATCACCCTTGTTAGCAAGCTGGAAATCGAGGTGAAGGCAAATGACTTGGCGTCGAAATCACTTGCACTCCCGACTAATGGATACTCTGGAAACCCGTTTCCCCAGAGTGTTGGCGAGACCAAAGGTCCGAAGAGCTCTCCAATGGCGCACTTCCCAGCCTCAACGAGCTAGACCATCCAAAAATCTGCCGCTGAGAGCTAGGCGCTACCCTGTCCCTTTCCTCGGGCCCAGGGGCCAGCGTCAATGCAAGTACATCCTGGCACATCCTTTGTCATTGCGTGGAGGCGCAAGTCGCAGCACAAGAGGAGATGGAAAAATGAATCATCTGAGGATTGAAAATGAAGTAAAAGTAAATGAAACTCCTCTCTAATGGTCCTCCATTTAAGCAGCATACGTGTTTAGCTGCTGGAATGATTGCAGCCAGCAAAAGCCGGCTGGACGATGGGGACCTAGTTTACGTCTTAAAGATTGTATATTAATCTGAAGCAAGGTTATTGGAATAGTTTCAATGCAAGCTGGACAGTTTGTGTTTTGTATATTATCAAAGTGACAGATTGATCTTATTAAAAATTTGGGTTCGATAATGCAGATATTGAGATTATTTGTCTGCTGTTGTGAAACAGCAGATTTCCTAACTAGTTTTCCGACCCTATGCATGGTAGGGATACTGCTCTTTTTTTCTCACCCTGAGTCTTTCTTTTCTAGATCAAGCAAAACATTCGCATTACGTGATATTGTTCAACGCTGTAGTATATAATGATCGGCAGTAAAACAAGGTAAATACAGATTGAATTTCAATTATAGATCTTGTATCATGTAATTGCGTTAACATTCAACAAAGTTTTCATTGTAACTATTCTTTTGGACAATGTGTTAGTCTCCAACATCAATTATTTTACTTTGGACAATGTGTTAATCGCCAACATCAATTATTTGACTTTGTCTGAAAGGAACAGAAATGTAGATCGAGATTTCTTAAACAAATTCGATTACATTCGCAGAACGAGGTTACGAAATATATCAAAAGACTGTAGACGAATTGCAATGTCAGTTCACAACATCCACTTTGCAGAACCTAAGTATTCCTAGAGTAATAAATTATTATAAACATTCTGATGTTCCGTGAAGATCAACTGTTACCAGAGTAGATAAGATTTCCACGATTAGATGTCATATGGAACTCGTATTGAAACAGATATTCTCAACACTTGATTGTATAACTTGTGTAATATGATTGAATTAAACAACAATAAGTTTTACATTGTAGGCTATTGTTACGAAAAAATTGTTTATCACCGAGCAACGATTGTTTTAATTTGTATACAACTAAACAGGAATCCATCAAAGTTCATTACAAGGTAATTAGAACAAAGCATATTAACATTATAATGGTTGATTTTCTTGTGTATGGAAGTTTATTTCTCGTAACGGTGTAACTTTCAGCCAAAGAGAAGTTTTCTGATAGATTCGAACTCTTTAAAACTACTTATGTCAATAAATAAGCGCATAACACAAGCAAGATAAATTCATTTTCAACATCGATAGTTTTGCAATCTATTCTGTATTAAAACATGACAAGCATCCGAGGTGACTGTATAGATAAAACACTCTGTTACGAATGCTTGTCGAATCGAATAAATATTTTCCAATGGTAGAAATATAAAAGTAATAATGAAACGGAGAAGAGACAATATACTTGAAGAGTTGTTAAGAAAATTTACAATTGTTTGGAACATTCTTTAACGTCTGTTTCCGTGTTGCTTCATGACATATCAACTACTCAGCGATTGTTTATTTACTAAATTTACATTCTTTAACTGTTAGCGTATTTGTATACCCATCACCGTACTTATCTTTGATTACAACAATTGTTTCTTCGTATACATTTGAAGTTTACATTAAAATACATTTTTAACCAAATTGCTCCTTTTTTATCCGTTACAGGATAGCGGATTCACACTCTCGCAAGAAGAAAAAAGTTACAATTATTGTCAAAAGATTTGGAACTTTTCTCAGATATTTAAAATAAAATATAAGCTTTTTGAACTTTGGACCGATATTTTCGGTTCACCCTGTAAATGCTTCTGCAAAATACAATTAGTTCGTTATGAGTAAACATACAATGTTAAATAACAAAAGAAATTTTACAGTACATGAAGTGACAAATAATAATAAAATATTTGTTATCATGTAATAATTATCTCAATTAAATCCTATCCATAACCTACAGTTTCTTTAATATTATGTACAATTTGTTTTGCATTGGCATTTATATTTAGTCCTGAGTTTGTGTCAGTATTGTCATTGAAATAAGCTTTATGAGCAATATAAGCAATTGTGTAATTTTCGTCACATAGTGAGTGAAGTAATTCACTGATGCAATGTATCACTGAAGTTCAATCACACCGTTTGTTTATATTTGGTTTATTGTTACCGTTGCATTTTCAGTCATCTAGTAAGTGTTCAATTCCGTTGAATTATTAGTTTGAATAATGTCTCGTGGGTTGCATTATTATTTAGTTCTTAAGCGGCGGGTATTTCGTAGTTATTGTTTTGTTGAAAGGAAAAAAGTTCCGTCTGCGCCGATTGTTTTAGTGACCAAATTTTATTTTTCGTAGCCATTTTGGTCGTCCATTCTGGGGCATTATTGATCACTATGTAACTCGTTGTATCTCGAATTTTCCAAGTGTTTATTTATATAAACTGCTTTGGGTCAGTCTGTATCACCAACTCAGACTTAACATATTTACCTTGTTCATAGAAACTAGAGGTAGATTTCACCTATATGCACATATTACGCGGTAAAATGGCATGCTTCAATAATCCTACCAAGTTTCTAGCGCTGTCCGAGAAGAATAAATTATGTCCGTAAGTACAATTTATTTTATATTTCATTATATAATAATTGCACTAATTATGTTCCTGAATTATTTTTGCACTAATTGCCTACGTCGTTTTTCTTTTCATAGTCTGTGTTACGATATGTATGTGTTTATTTTAATGTCTTTTTGATCATTTATGTAGTACCATACTGGGTGCCGATAAAAAATTGTCTACATTTGCGTGAAATTGTCTGTAATATTTTCGTTAAAAGTACAAAATTACATACTATAAATATAATACTGGCTTACTAAATAATTATCACAAAAAGAAAACATTTATATTAATAAAATTAGCAACATGAAATCATATAGTAGCACATAAATATTACAATTTCGGGTCTCATTTTAGCGTGCGAGGTATATTTATTTCTCATTCCATTCTGTCCTTTACTTTCTGGACAAACACAGAACTAGTTTTCCATCAGCAATGACTCAACAGAGGAGGGAAAGGCGAAGGGAAGGGGGTACAGAGAACAAGCGAAACGAACTCAAGGTAGCTTAAATATTTTAGGTAGCGCACTCCCGCTTATTTCGATTGGGATTTACCCATGCTGACTTGCGCGGCGCACGTCATGTGGAGGATACTTTCCGCGCGAAACGAGTAGCAGTAGCGAAGGATAACTTGTTGAACAGGTGTATTTTGAGTGTGAAAGGTTTTGGGACTTATTGGCGACATTACTAAATGTAGAGAAAATTAGTAAATATAATGTTAATTGTGCTGTTGCACAATGTTCAAGCGAATCGACAAAGTAAATACTGCACGTGTCTGTTCCATTAATTTTCTTCCTGAGGATTATGAACGTGGCTTGGAAAACGAACTTCTTGGATTGCTCCTGATAAAGAAGCTGAAACGAGATGCTATTCCTTCCCAGCACATTCCATATTGGCATGGGGAAACAATTGCAGAGAATCAAAATACAACGGGAACAAATGAACAGATACGAAACATTTTATAACTTTTTTTTTTTTAATTGTAAACACGGAACTTCTACAATACGACTTTTATGTTAGGTATATCAGAGCCGGATTAAGGGAAGGGTTTTTAAATAGCTGCAGATCAGGGACCCCACTCGTTTTGGGACACCGCCAAGGGTAAATCAGGTATGTTTACGACTACAGGGGATATGTAACATGGGCCCTAACAAGGTCTTTATTTAGTCTCAGGACGGGAGTCAATAGCCCAGGGCATCCAAATAGAATCCAAAATAATTTTATTTTCTGAGGAATGCTCTGCTTCAAATTAGAGCAGAGCTCGAAGTGTGTGTGTGTGTGGGGGGGGGGGGGCTCATGCCCTTACTATATTAATTTTGGCATTAATGTTCCTCTACCTTTTTCATATTGAGTGATATTATTGACTTTTTCAATCAGTCAAATGTTCAAGCGTTCCCTTGCCTTTTCTAACCCACTTCGAGCACTGAATTAGAGTAGAGGTGTTATAGACTTTGACATAGTTACCGCATTTCATTTGGGGATGACCCCCTTCCATTGAGGTCTGGCAGAATACCCGTATTATAAATTATGTGTTCAGTAAATTTAGATTATTTTGACTGGATTATAATTGTTATGTTATCCTGTTAGGTAAAGTTATTATTACTGTGCTTACCGTAAACTGGATATGTCACTTGAGTATATTCAAAATATTTATAATTGGAAATAAACAGCAAAGAATGTCAAAAGAACAACTCTAGGAGCGATACTGGGAGGGCAATAAGATTCGAGTCCTATGCTGTCATTTATACTCAGTGTGGTTCTCTAGGGTTTCCCTCAGTTTAACAATGCGAATGTCAGTATGTTACCGAGAAAAATGCCCTAGCAGCTACGTTTTTTCCTGTCAACAGGGAGTGCTAGCAGAGGGACTTCGTTCCTCAGACGTGTGACCGCTTTAGGCCATAGCCTGTCTGTTCACCTTTTTATTCCCACTTTCTTCATTCCAGCAATTCATCCATCTGACCTGAGCCCAAGTTGCCTAAAGACCTTAAAAATTAAATTAAAATTGTACAAAGCATATTTATCGTACGAATATACATCTCTAAGCCTACGTATTAAAAATGTATGTATGACTTTTGTGACTGTTTACATATAACATAAGGATTCGAGGTTTTATTATTTTATTTGACAATGGGAGGGGGTCAGAGCAATGCTTGCGTTAGATTCGCTTAAAACATATTTGTGAAGATTTAAGGATAGAAAAATAGTTTTTGGACCGAGAAATAACGATAAAAAATTGAGATCTTACGTAGAGGAGGAGGTCTGGCTTACCAATCCAACAGCAGAATGGGTACGAAAAGTCTCTGAATTTGAAATTATATTTGCGGGATTTTATGAATGTGAGCGTTGTGTTCTATTTTAAGAAAAACTTTCCTGAAATCGACGAACGAATAATTTCCAAATATGTTAGAACCAGAACATTTATTCGAATTCAGCGCCTGAATCAATAAGCGAAGTTAGAATCTATAAAAAGGAATGCTAGAAAGAAAAATCGGCAGTGGATCTGGTCAAGTGCAACATAAAAGTGTTAGTGTTAAGTAGTGGAAGTAGTTGTACATAAGTTCTATGCAGTGTGGAAGTGGTCTATAGATATTTTATGGAAGATATTTATCTAAAAATAACACAATTCTATAACAATAGCAATAAACACAGTGGGGAATTTGTTGTATATGAAATACTTTTCATTGTGAAGAAGAGAGGGCTTTCGTGTAGCAACGAACAAATAGGTTGAGACGGGAAGAAACAAGGTAGGATTACAGTTATATATATTTTTTAACTATGTCTTGCAATACTTTTCTGTCTTTTACGTAGTATTTTCAAAACAAAGAAAAAGAAAGCACAAGGTAATAATGCTCAGACAAAAGTAATCGTGAGTGAAACGCGCGACGAGCAAGTCCTGTTGTGTGTATGCGATATATATGTGTGTGTGTTCGTGTGCATACGATGAGCGAGTCGGATGGAGTCCTCCACCTGACGTCAGAGCGCTTCGGCCAATGACGATGCGAATTGCCGGAATGCACCCTCCTGGGAAACGAACTCACGAAGTTACAAAGCCCTGTTTTGTACTCTCTGTCCTTCAAGTCAAAAAAAGCATTCTTTGCCTTCTCTCTCTCCCTTGCTTTCTATTTACCTTGCTCTCTCATACACGCTAAAAGTTGGGTTGCAGCATTCCTCTCCCTGTTAGCTCAAATGATGCTTTCAACAACGCACCCCGGTTGGTTCACGTGAGTGGAAATATTGCAAGAGCTCAAGCAGCCGCAACCACTTACACGAAAAACAAAAGCTATCGCGGGAGAGATGCATGTGTGAGTTGCTCAGTGCCCATTAAATTATTTAATGCAATTATCCTATGGGAGAATGCGAATTTGTAACTACAATTATAAATTATCGATACATACAAATTTATTAGTATTTTCAATTTGTATTACAGCATGTACATATATATTTATGGAGAGGAGCCTCTTTTATACATTAAATAAGATGTTATACAAAATTGGAATAACTAAATTAAGTGTAGCAAGGTTTCTAAAAATGTATATAAAGGTTGGGCACTTTTCCAGCGGAATCGTTGTTTCTGCTTGAAACATTCATTTCTAATTAAAATACTACTTCTTGTTCAAACATTTTTCTTAATACATACTATCTCAAATATATTTATTATTTTCAGTAAGTTCTACTTACAAATTGTGAAGATATCTTTATCAAAACACATTTACAAACATTTCATTGTTCATACATTCACTTGTAATACATTACGACAACATTTTTGATATACAAAACATAAAATACAGATTAAATACTTGTACATAGGTTAATATCAAGCATTTTCATTTACTTCTAATATATTAGCAAAATTACATAAGTTTCTATGGACATATTTCTTCATGATTTTCTAAACTCTAGGGTTTGCAAGACTAATTTGCTGGTAGAGTTCGTTCTTTTTTGTTACCAGCTTGAAAGAACTTCTCTTGAAAGAACGCCTACAAGGTTGCCAGTTCAGTGTTTTTATCGTAGTGATTTTCGGTGGGTATGTGTGAGAAAATAAATTAGCACGTATTTCAGAGTATTGGTCACTGCAGTAGCGTGTTAACGTATATTAATAATAAAATACTCTGAAATACGTGCTAATTTATTTTCTCACACAAACCCACCGAAAATCACCATATATCATACTTTGCAAAATTCGTAGTAATAATTAAAGAAAATAGTATTTGTAAGAAAGGTTACTTGTTTCATTTGGTAATTTCTAGTGGGATTTCTAGTGATTTCTGTTTATTTTTTAAAAATTTTCTTCGATTTTCGAACAGACTATCTTAAATAAGTGGGTTAGAAGTGAACTGAACGCTTGCGTTGCTATGCTGACATGTGAAATGATATTGGCGAGCAGATAGCCTAGTTATAACATAACTACGTTTTGATGTGTAGCTCTAGTGTGTTTATAAATACATATGGACAAGTTAAAAGAAAGAAAGGATGTAAGTATCCCTGATGAGAAGTTAGGTCAAGGTTTCAGATGGGTTGCTAAAGATTTCTTCTCGGTTGGGTGGGAAATGACAGTATAGAAGTTCCAGTGGAAAGTGTGTGCTGTGCACACTGTAGTGGCCTAGAGTTTCATCTATTTTTGAAGTATCAAAATAAATAGAGGGTATTATCTTCAGAAAATCAATCAATTAAAGTGTTATTGGTGTAGAAGTGGATCATTTGTGTTATGAAAATTGGAATGTGAAATAAAGTGATCTAGTTTTGTGTCATTTGTATTACTAGTGTCATGCGTGAAATTTTGTTCGGTTGTTTGTACCTATAAAAGTATTGTTATTTTACATGTTATATGTGACATAAGTCAATGAAATCAGTGTTGTAGTGCATTTGGTTACATTCGAATACTTATTTAGCAAAATATTTTTGTTCTACGCGTCGATTTGTGTCAGAAAATGAATTGTAAATTCAATATAAGCAAACAAGTGAAAATGAGAATAACACAAGTTGAATTCGTTTTCCCGTCCGTATGCTCTTGTCGTGATTCACACTGATACTCCGTTATCTCATTTGCAAACCTTAAACGTTCCAGAAGACTGATTTCTTGATTTGTTTCTTTATTTCGAACTTATAATTTAAACATTTATTTCCATTTTATTTCGCGACTGTAGAAAATAATTGGGGTGATATAACAACAAGTGTCATGGCATCTTTTATCAGTTCGGCGTGGATTGATGGGCAGGACTCGATTCATTGCGCATCTCGTTGCGTTCGTGATCAATATCGTGACTCTGACATCAGACAATAGCCGCCATGTGCAGCTCATCGCAAGTGCTCACGGGTAATGTTCAGGATTAAACAAAACATTTTGCTGTTGCCGTTTTCGTAGAGAAATATAGCATTTTGCCTAAATATCACGAAATTATTTTTCGTTTTGTATTTATTTCATCTATAGAC
This sequence comes from Lepisma saccharinum, assembly GCA_022664845.1. Taxonomy (NCBI): domain Eukaryota; kingdom Metazoa; phylum Arthropoda; class Insecta; order Zygentoma; family Lepismatidae; genus Lepisma; species Lepisma saccharinum. Next base: position 25,175 of record JAGDQP010025949.1, read on the forward strand.
CTGTTTTGTTACTATTAAACTGTAATTTATACACTGTAAGAAATTTTTATGTAAAATTACAAAAAAATTGTTGGCAGCCCTTTCGCTAAACCTTTGTGTAATCGTCTCGTAATTTTACAAATCGATTTACGATGTGTGTGTAAATTGGATTACGTAAGTTTACGTAATTCTATTTACAGACTTCGTAAGAATACATAAATTAGGTAAAGCTATTTACATAACTTTAAGTAATTTAGTTTACAATTAATTATGTAAACTAAATTACCTAAATTATGTAAACTGAATTACCTAAAATTATGTAAATAGCTTTACCTAATTTATGTATTCTTACGAAGTCTGTAAATAGATTTATGTAAACTTACGTAATCCAATTTACACACACATCGTAAATCGGATTGTAAAATTACAGAACTATTACCGTAAAGTAGGTATACTTTGGTCCTTTAAAGATAACATTGGCCCAATGGAAGAAAGAGGAATTCATGCTACTTGGTAATTTTTCCTTCTTTCAGTACAAAATTTTGTGGAACGAAGTATTCCAAGTGAAAGAAACAATAAAGTGTAGCATGAAGGGTAAGAATGTTTTCAGTCCATGCAACAAAAGTTTTCCGGAGACTAAAAACAAAAGTGTTGCTTTTAAAATGTGGTATAATTACTCTCTTATAAACTTAATTTTAAGTTTACATCAATCAAGTAAACTAAAAATTAAGTTTGTAACAGTATAATTACGCCACACTTTAAAAAACAAAAAACACACACACTGTTTTTAGTCACCTGAACAATTTTGTTGCATGGACTGAAAGCACTCTTCCCCCATCAAATCTTTTTTTTCAATTGGGCCAATGCTACCTTTAAAGAACCAAAGTACACCCAGTTCACAGTACGTAAAGATTTAGCAAAAGGACTGCCAAAACATTTATATAATTTTACAAAAACAAAGGTTTTCCTTAATCTGTCGCTGGCTTGGATCTGTATCTGCTTTCACTTACTACGAGATGCACAAACCATTGTTAGATTTTTCTGCTGTAATTCTCGTTGTTGCAGCAAATACTTCTGAGAACTTTTTTCAGCTACATTACAAAAAAATGTTCAACACGTCTTGACTGATTAATTACTTGTGCATTTACTTAAATGCAGTGTGTTGCACCGCAATTTTTACCTACCAGAAACTTAACCTGTCAGTTTCCTCCTCGACGTAACTATAGTTAAAATTTTGTAACCT
>JAGDQP010025950.1:0-26393 GCA_022664845.1 Lepisma saccharinum
TTTAATCGGTCAGAACAAACTGTGTCATTGGGTTTCCTTCTTCTTTCTGTGTGAACGCATATACTTATGTAGCAGAAGTGTGATTATTTAAAGGAAAACAGTCATCAGACGAAGTTTCTTAAAGCTAAAGGGATGTTGTTTTAAATTTTCCCCTTCTGTTTCTTGTAAGGATAAACTTTGACCCCAAAAAGAGGAAAACTGATTTTAGATAAAATCCTCCTTTCAGTTTATCAGCATCACAGCCGGACGCGAGAAAACTGTATCTTTCCGCTAAAAGTAAGACAAGTAGAATAGATTTAAAGAAACTAAAAGATTGAATTAATCATCATATTTCGAGTTAAGGTAAAAAGTAATTATAATTTAATAGGTATTCTCAATCTAAGTAAAAATAAATAATTCCTTAGTCAGTTAAAAAAAGGAATTTTTAAGTAAAATATAAATAACTAAATTAAACGATAACTACTGGATGTTTAAAAAGTCACTAGTACAAAAATCCACTTCTACAATCTTTGCACAGTAAAGTTTACTTAAAGTAATTATGACCACAACCAAATGAGTAGAATTTTAAAAATCTCAGTATAAAAATTCTTAAAGTAGATTCCCTTTGTAACAATAACTTTTAAACATAAAAATTAATAATATGTAAGTACTGCAGTCTTGGACCACTACATCACGTAATTAAAACTATTGAGTTCCCAACAGTTTTCTGTTTTTTTATAAAAGTAATTAGATTTAAAGCGATTTAGATCAGGTGATTAGTAAGGCCTAAAAGTCTTCATAGATACATAAAAAAATGGTTTTGTAGTTAGGGACTCCTACAGTAGCTTAAAACAAAATAAACGAAATGAACAAGAAAATGTTAGATATTTATCTAGTCTAAAATACCATTCTGGTTATTTTTATAACAAAAGTAAAATGGCATTGCCGTATCTGGTATGTCAATAAATTGTCGTAAACAAAAAATAAGAAATTTTTCATTACTCATGTCATACAAAATATTGTAACTCTTAATGGATATAGTTTTGGCATATATAGTAGATATCAAGTGTTTGGAACACTGGATATCTAAAAGTAAATCAGGTAAAATGAAATATAATGAAAATAATATATTTTTGTCCCTTAACTTCTCAAATTTCGAAGTAAAGTTCAAATGTTATATTATTGAAAATAGAGTAAAAAGCGCATTCAATAGACAAAGACCCACGTTTGTTTAAGTAAGGAGAAGTAATGTTAAAATAAAGTATTGCCTATAAATAAATATATGCAGGTGTGTAAAACAAACTCAGATTACAGTAAACCTCCGTAGTTATTAACCGTTCTAAAAGAAGTGACTAATAATTAAAATTTAAAAGATCAAATTGTATTAGAAATTTCTAAAAGAAAATTTTGTTTGTTCTTATAACAAAGCAGTGCCCAAAATTCAGCCAACATTATTGGTAAGACAGGTAACAGTCAGGTTTTACGTAAATTATAGATTAAATTGTATTTAACAACTTCATTCTGTTTCTTGGTAAGAAATTAAGTTTCGAAGATAAATTGCATAAATGGTATGTTGATAAATAAAAGGTTCCCCCACCTTTAAATAATAAATTGAAAGTTAAAGCGTTTGAATTTGTAATTTTGTCTCCAGGGTAAACAGACAAAATCTGCCATTAAACATCAGTTCATAGTAATTTAATTAAAAGTATAGACAGCGCTTCAAATTAAGTTTTTACAAAATGTTTTGTTTTTACGCTGACGGATCTGAAGTTAAAATTGTCACTATAAGTAGTCCTTTCATTTGAGAGCTTTTGAGTTCAAAACCCGACATGTAAACCTTACCGTGATAGCTTACAGAGTTTTGATACAGAATTGAATATAAAAGAGAAATTAAACACTAATGTTAATACAGAAACTCTTTCCTTCAGAAGGAGCTAATAATAATAATAATTGTTATTGCTGATAAAAGATGAAACCGAATAATACATGATTGATTCTTAATACTAATAGAGTAAATAATAGTAGATTGTGATGTAATACGTAGAAGCTTAGAATTTTATAGTTGCCCTTCGGGTGGGCATAACAATGTGATCAGGAGCTCTTAGAAAATAAAACTTTGTAATTCATTTAAAAAATAAATAAAAAAGTAAAATTTGCTACAAAATTATTAGATAATACTAGATGTTTCCATAGCAGTTGTGATATTTGCCAAATTAAATAAAGAAACTTATTCCGAATAAAATAAATAAATAAATAAAAAGTGTACCAACTGACCCACTTTCTTGTGTGATAAGGAAGAGGCTAAGATTAGAGTATAAATCATAAATGAGTTAAAATTCGTAAATAAGCATTTATTGTTGTAATAAATTACTGTAAAAATATTTCTAACTTGTTCTCATATTGTTAGGAAAATTGAAATAATAGGTAATGTTTTCTTCTTGTTGAAGTAATTCAAACCTTGTCATTTTACAAAGTTCGTTTGACGGAGTAACTCCTTAAGAGAAAAAATTGTAATTGGTATAAATAAATCATTGTAGCTTTCAAGGTACTCAATGCTTTGTAGTGTATTCAAAATACCGTTATGATTAGAAATTTTCAGTATAAGTTTAAAAGACTATTGCCGTTGTAAAATTTCTTAAATTAATTGGATTTAAAATTAAGGATAAATCCTTCCAACTTTTAAATAAGAAAACATCTAAAAGCTTTACGAAAGTTTCTCTGTAAACTAAACTTGCCTATAGACCTGCGATTATATTAAATGCTTAGTGAAAGAAGCCCACTGACCGTTATTCTTTATTGTTTACGGTAATAAGAATTATGTGTTATAAGGAGAAATAGAAAATGCAGAAATTGCCGGGAGTGACACTAGAGTGTTTATTTGCTAAATGTAAAGGTAAATAATGTGAAAAGTATTACATGTAGTAGACATGAATTAGTTATATTGATATGGGCATGTAGAAATATTTGAAGAATTTAGATCCTAAGATTTAGTAATTGTTTTGAAGTCATAGACATTCAAGGTGTAAACTGCACTTTTAAATTACAAAAATATTAAAAGTTTATGCATAAATAAGTACGATGTATACTAGCTCAAGTGCAAATTGTAGTAATTGCAAGTATTAGTGAAATTATAGTTTTGCGATTTTCTTTGCAAATATTTTAGCAATAGCGAATTTTTGCAAATCGCTTGTGCAGAAGTTAATGCGAAATTTTTGGCCATTTTTTGGCGAAAGGTAGTGCGAAATATTTTCGCAAGTTTTTGAAATATTGAGGGAAGTACGCTGTTCTTGTTCCGTTTATAGCAGATGAGCAATAAACGGTTAGGATGATAAATCATAGATGAGTTTTGAGAAATAGCTTTGATTCCTGTGAATGAGAGGGAAATCGAAAGCAGGTAGATTGAAGTAAACGAAACCGCGGATGTTTCTTTATGCTTATGCGCGAGAGGCGTAGTAGTTAATTATGTAGTATAAAAAAAGGCAATTGGTAGCTTCGGTTAACAACTAAATAGGGTAAAGAAACGGAAATTTAAATGTATATCTATATATGTATAGGACTCGTTCTCTCTCTGCGAGCACTCGTAAACAAAAGAGAAATATACAAATAGCAACATTCCTTTTATAAAATAAGGAAGATGTAGGTAATTATTAAATATATTTTGAAAATTATAAAAATGCAGACATGAACATTTATATTTTGTAATTCGAAGATAAGTTACTAAATGTAGTTGAAACTCTTAAATATAAATGTTGTTTAGATTCTTATTATTATTACGGTGTCTATTACCATCTTCGGTAAAATACAAAAGTATATAGATATATTTAAAAGAAATGAATTGAAACAGAAAGAGCATATCATGATTTAAATTTGAACGTAGTGTTCATTGTTAGTATTTTTACAGCTAACAAATAACTAAAAGATTATTCATCAACAATACGAAGTTGTTCCTAAAGATTTTTTTAAACATATGATTGCCTGGATAATATATGACAATTTAGCATTATTATTCCGTATTAACTATACAGTAAAAACATTTATATACAAGGTATTACATATTATTGTTGATTATGAAGTACTCGTGCTGCAGAAAAAAAGGGTTTGTCCAACTGGTTTGCACTCAAGTCTGTTGATTTCTATAGTCACATAGTCTAAGTAACGGATATTGATTTCCAGTGAGATTAACGAGATTAAATGTTTGTACAGAACGATGTGTATTGAAATACGTCAGTAGTTTGCCATTTAACAAGAAAACGAAACGTTTATCGCAATCAAAGAAAACCTTATTTTGGAATAAAAGACAGTATAAGTAAATTCAGTAATATGTTCTCTGAGAAATTTGCATTAATAAAAAAAATAATATAAAACATTCTTGCAATATTGATAGAGACAAAAATCCTGTAATTGTATTGTATGTAAATGAAATTAATTCTTGTATAAACGAAGTTTCTTAATTATTATTCTTCTCATCTCAAACAGGTGTATGAAGTGAATTATCTCTATGTTGCGTATTTACCAGGAGATTGTAGTAAGTCTTATATATTTTTTATTTTTTGACACTGAATTAAAGGAAACTTTGTTGCATTCAATCTAAGGAAATTGGCTATATTTTGTAAAAGACCTGTTAAAATATATAGTTCATTAATATAAATATGAATTCTCTTTAAAATGCACTTACAAAGTAGTGTAAGGAATACGAATTCTCGTACAATTCAATGATTTTATATTCAAATGAAAATTTCAGGCATCTTTAGATTCATATTTAACGGTGAAACTTGTGATGTTTTCTCCTCAGTTGTTTTTTTTAATGCGATTAGAAAATTAATTCAACAAAATGTTATGATTTCGAGACGGGCTACAGCCATATTGTATTTACAGTCGATAAAGTTCATTTTTAATTTTTCCTTGAGATGTTTTTAAAATTGTTCTAGACTGACAATCGGGAAGCAATAAACAGTAGAATGAAAGAAAAGTGATCCAATAACAGTAGAGGTTATTTCATTTTTAAATGTGAATTCGAGATTCAAATACTTCTATACAAATTGACTTATGTTCCTTTGATTAACAAAACTATAATTTAATATAGTAGTTGTATTAGATAGTAATTGAGAATTGCATCATACTCGACATGTCAAATGAATTTTATTACTATTGTACAGGTAGTTTTGAAATAAAAGAAGCATCATACTTCTTAAATTTTGTTTTGAAGATAACTCTTCTGATATAAATAAATTGCGAATATTCGTTGCAAAATTTTAGATTAACTCCAATGCATTAATTAAGAGAGAAGTAGCTCGCAGAGAACAAAGTAAGTTATAGGGTTGGTAACCATAAATAATCGAACAAAAGAGTCCTGAATTAAGTGAAGTTCATTTAGATATGCAGATATATTTTCATTGCTAAATTTGTAATGACCCTGTGAATTTTAAACTAATTTTTTGGTTAACAAAATTATCTGAAAATTCGAAAAGAAAAGGTTGTGGGTGTTGCATATCTGGATCCAACGGTATTCTTTTTTTTCTTTATTTTTGTTATTGACCATTGACAGATGTTGCAAATACCTTCATTTACCTTTTCTTTATAGATAAAAGCAGCACAGTAATCGGCTAGAAGGTGTCACTTTGTAAATATATGTATAAGGGATTGTTTAACTTCACGTATAAATAATAATTTGGGTGATATATTTTATAAATCTTTTCATACCTAACTGAATAAGAGAGAAAGGCTCGCATCTAGGAAGCATCAAACGATGTCAGAGATCAAGCGCGTGTAATCGCCTTTCGGAGTACTTGTGTACTTAGATATCAGCTTATATTCTTATATTTCTCTTTTTCTGTTTTTTTTAGTTAAGAAAGTCGTTTCAAGGGGACAGCCAAACGGAGCTGGTATAAGCGAGACAACAGAGTGGTCTTTGTTTCACGAGTAGAGTTATTCTTTTTAATTTTGTTGTAATTTATTTCTGTAAATAGATCACGTTGTGTACTCACATGTTTGGTAAGATAAATCTGGTTTGAGTTGGTACATGGAAAGTACCATGGTTTTGTATCATGTGACAGAGACCCCAAAGGAGGAAGTTACAATTATTAAATACGAGTGTAACGAGTATTCGAGAGGCTTTTCGACGTCGATCACTGTGAGTTAAAGATCTTATTGTAAGGGGGGAGGGGGTCTCTGAGCTATTCTAATATCTGAGCTATTCTAATATCTGAGCTATTCTAATATCTGAGCTATTCTAATATCTGAGCACTGAACTATTATAATATCTTAACTATGTAACTGTTTGAATTACCGAACATTTGTGCACTTAGCATATTCACGCTACTGTTCATTTTTCAATATCTAAGTGCTATAGTAAAATTCTGTATTAAGCACGTTTTGAACTAATCTCTTCAACATTCAAAGTTGTATCTCGTCATCAGTTTTGTGTTTGCAATAGGACGACGAGACTAGCAAAGATTATTCTGTGTTCCTTGGAAGTTGTAATTAACACGCTACATTGTATCAGGTGGGACGACGGCTAATTATTAATAAACCTATCTTAAAGGAACTTTTATAGAGTTATGTGTTTTTGTTGAACGAACTTACCCACGTCGAAAGTCGGTAGTAATGTTGTTTGTTTTTGGAGCTGTCTCGACCGCAAAAGTTTAGGATACATATAACACCACGAATAAAAGTCCTTTCTACTCCTTCATTGCTTTCCACCAAAACATTTATAAGAAAGTTCTAAAGTTCCATTAAGACTTTCAACCTAAAAGTTAGACAGGCACATTATACAAAAAATATTTTATACAAGTTGACTTTCATGTATCAGCAGACTGCATTATTTTATACGACTTATTTTTTTTGTTGCAATGTGCCAAACAAATAAACTTATTTTGTACTCGTTCATTGTTTTCCACTAAAAAACAAAGTTATTTACAATTGTGTTATCTAAAAAACAATGACTTGTATCCTAAAAGTTAGACGACACCGAAAAAAATATACAAGTTGACTTTTATGTAGCAACGGACAGTACTATTTTACATGTCTTCACTTTTATTTCTGCTGCAATGTAGTAGACATATATTTTGTATGATCTTGCAGAAAACAAAAACAAGTTACATTATTTTATATGGTTTGAGTTGTTGAATCATTTGTTTCAGTTGTATGTAATTACAATATTTTGTATGACGTCACTTTCTTGTATCAGTTGTGTTTAGTACTAAAACAATATTAATCAATCCCCTATGTGTAATAACAATATTTTCGTGTATCCGATGGAATGTTTTACTCTGTATATATTCTTGATTATGCACAATAAATAATTTCTTGTTCAATCAAACTGATGCTTTTTATTTCCATTCCTCACAAACAACATCCAAATAAACCGTGTAAGAAATCTTTTGTCCAAAGAATGACATACAGTTTGTCTATGTATTCTGTACTTGTAATCATTTCTTTATATGATTTCACAAATTCCTGAAGTATATGTTCGTTGTCTGAGTGCGTCTCTATAAATTTCTCGTAGATTTCATTGCATATAGGCGCATATGCTAAGGTTTCCACTACGTCCTGTTCCAAGGATTAAACCGACATGTGAATACAGTCGTGAGTTCCAGACTCAATGTGAATGTGGTCAAAGCAAGCATGACAAATTAGCGGAACATTTGCTTTCCATTTTTGAATACTATACATTATGCAAGCAGGTTTAACTTCAAGAGTCGAGCATTCGCACAGGACCGCCATTGGAAAACTACGTCCAAGAATCCTCGTTCAACGTCTTTATGTACTTTATTGACCAATCACAATAAAGAATACAACTTGTCCCTATCAATCTCATGACAAGTGTCTCGTAAAATAAATACTGCAAGAGTTGTATCAAGATTCACTTCATGTCGTCATTACTTACATTTCATAAGTACAATAACACATACAACTTGACAAATACAATATTTATTCACTTAATCCCAATACTTGGGAACAACTGACGTTATTCCTGATTATCATTAACCTATATTACAAGCAAACATGTTGCTGCATGTGATTTCTGTGGAACAGTCTTGTATCATATCTATAAAATAAAATGTTCTCACTTTGAATATTCTTCAGTTGCTATTGTATTAGTAATATTTAGTTCGTTGCGCCATAGGTGACTAAACGCTGTTGTAGTCTAGTGACAAATCCAGTCTTACGCAATGCACAAGTATTTTAATTTCATATCCTTACTCAACGTGTTCCAACAATATCAAAGTCTGCTAAAGTACAAGATTATCTCTAGTGACCAAGATCTGTCTCTCATCATCCTTTAACTACACTTCATTTTTCAAAATGTAGCATGTTTCATTAACACAAATCGTATATTTCAAGTGAATTTGTACTTGCAGGATTAAAATGTTTACTTTTCATTTGCAGTTAGCTAATGGGAAAGTCACAACTGCTTTGGATTCTATTCTTAACCTATAGTACTGTGTTCATATCAACCTCGTTCGTGTTTGCGACTCAGATCTTGTGCCACTTTACAATCTAGGAATACCTCCATATGTTACTTTAAACCTAATTCTGATGTCCTATTCTCTCTCACCTTATTCCCTTCTGCTGTATACATATCACGAAGGAGGGGGTTAAACCATGTGCAAAGGATCTACCTCTCTCATCATACTATTGTTCTGCCTATACGCGAACTTACTTGATCACGTATCTATGTCAAGTGTTCCTTTCTTCAATCGGATATATACGTAATATATTATGGCGAAGGCTAAGCTACACGTCGAGGATCTGTTTGAAACTCAGATCTACAATCTAAAATACAAATGACGCCTCCATATGCTACTTTAAACCTAATTCTGATGTCCTGTTCTGTCTAACCATATTCCCTTGTGTTGTATACATATCACGAAGAAGGGGGTTAAACCATCTGCGAAGGATCTACCTCTCCCGTCATACTATTGTTCTCCCTATACCCGAACTTACTTGATTACCTATCTATGTCCAGTTCTCCTTTCTTCAATCGAGTATATACATAATATATTATGGTGAAGGCTAAGCTACACGTCAAGGATCTGTCTCTTTGCGATTAACTCGACACGGTACATTTCATTACGTATTACCACATGTCATTTTACCATATGTGATTTTCCTTTGACTAAAATGTTGTTGGGGGGGGCACCATTCCATTATCTGGATCCTTACCTGCTCTTTTCACAGCTTAGTTCACTTTATTGGTTCGCTCCTCTGTACATTTTTCTTGTGCTACTGTAGCTAAAACCCTTGACAACCTCGTTAGACTGTAGTGGCCGTGTAGCTAGTCAATGTTACGCCACTGATCTATGTAAGCTGCGTTCGTTTTTTTTTAAACTGACACTCTAAGCTTCATTCGTGGTAGTCTTGACAAACTCTAATTGCTGAAACAAAATCTATATATTTTTTCCTTTGTAAGTGTTTTGTTCTATCATTGTCTATTCATGGTTCCTCTGTCTTGAAAAGACAAAAAGAACTGACATGCAAAGATGGGTGTAATCTAACAAAACCAATTTATCTTTCATTCTCTTCGTTATGTTAATTCATATACCTGTTTTATATGTGCGTGTCAAGATATAAACATACATACATGCATAATGTATTATACTTTCCATTTCCAACGAAGTGGGGCGCCTCCCTCATGAATATTAAAATAGTCACGAAAGCCTTATAGGTCTACAAGCAGACATGGTCTTTTTTCTTTCTTACATGTTTTCTAGTTTTGTGTGTCTTTCTCTCTCTCTCTGGGTGTATATATATATATATATATATATATATATATATATATATATATATATATATATGTGTGTGTGTGTGTGTGTGTGTGTAAAAATGACAAGTGGCAAACAATCAAAATAATCCTTGGCGAACTTGTGTGCATAGCTTCGCGCAGTAGAAGGACATCGGTTCGATACCCACGCGTGTCACGGAAAATGAGTATTTTCACAAAATATAATCAAATACAACTTAAATTTCCCGTATATACATACTGTATTATATGATTTGATTTACAACGAATGTTCCTTGTGTAATTTAACGTAATGGTATGTTATTTAACAATAAATACGGCAATATATTACTCTCATTAGTGTACAAAGCTGTTCACTGACAAATCTTGCACCAAGGAATTGACACAACTATATAGTAATTTTAATAACTGGATTGTAACTGCTTATCGGCTAGTAGTGCTGTGTTATTCATTGAACACAGACAATAGGGTTGGAGGAACAGTAATTAAAAGTATTTAATTAAGACTTGCAGTAAGATATAGTGCTTTCAGGGGACTATTCATTACATATAGGATGTAATTATGTCATTTTTGTAGCAAAAAATATGTGGTTAGTTTAAAAGCACTAAATAATTGTCCATTATACCCCTAGCATATAGCAAAACAAGGGATGTGTACTGTATATAGCTTACATTCAAAAGGTTAATTATCCATGTGAAAGAGTATCCTGAAAAGGTAGGCAATTTGCATTGTTTCTGTGGGTTTGAGGGCTCTTAGACTACTAAATTTCTTACATTCTCTCTTACCTTTATGGTACTCCCAGACACCGTTTCAAGGTGGTTAACAACGATATGTCTAATTTAAGATCCGCACACACCTCGTACAAGAAGGCCCCTTTATAAACATTCTCTGAGAAGTCAAAAGGGTATGATTTCTTTTTCATTTCAAACACAGCATCCAACAATAACTTTGGAGACAAATCTACGCTTCCAATTGAATACTTTTCGTTTGCCTTATCATACAGATGTATCAAATTTTTTGGTATTGATTTCCTGTAGACGGGTTCAACTTTCAATTTCCCGTAAGCACTCCGTACTGTGGAATATAAAAATATTGTCATTTTAATATTACAAATCAATAATATTTCACAGAAAATACAATTTACTGGTCCACCTCAAAACGTCGAAGTAATTTATCCCTTTTCGAATACTTTTGACCGTGTTGTAGTTTCAACGTTCTGTCACTTCGACGCTCTGACGTGTTCCTCAATTTGGAAATAAATTTCCATACATCTTAATTTAATCAGACTAAACTTCAACAATTGAAGCTTATGCGTGAACAAACGTCTGACATTGCCAAATAAAAAAAATCACGAGCACATTTTTATATATAATAGGAAAAATATGAGGCATAAAATATTTATACTTTGCACGAAGACATGTTAGACTAAAGTCGGCTTTTGTGCGAAGTATCAATATTTTCTGTCTCATAGTTTTGCTATTATATATAAAAATGTACTCCTGAATTTTTTATTTGAAAATGTCACTTACACGTTTGTTGGCACATAAGCTTCAATTATAAAGTGCAATCAGGAAGATTATGAAGGACTGACTCCTATTGTGAGTTAAAAATAATAAAACGTCTTAGGATAGCCTACATGTACTTTACACATACTACTATGTAGGATATTTCCCCGAAAAAAATATTATATTGGTTGTTCCAACGAATGATTGGAAACAGATTTAGCTGATATGCAAAATGTAATGACAATTGTAGAAGGAAAGAATGGGGAATATGCATGAAAGATGATTTCTCGCAAAACTCATTTTAAATTCCAACTCTCCCATTTACTTCCATGTATTTAATATTCTTAAAACCGGGACTTAACAGGATACAAGAAGGTTTATCCTGCAGCATCCTAAGGAAAAAGTTTATATGAGCTAGCCGAGGTACAGGTGGATATGAGAAGCCATACTTGAACCTATTACAAGTTTCAAATGTATAAGAAGTACATTAACTTTTTCAACAAGAGATTCCTTCAACAGAAAGGCACGGCTACTGAAGCGTCTGTGTCTGTAGCGTATACCAACACACATACATGCTCATTGATTGAAAATGGCCTGCAAAACCTATGCTTGACTATAGATTGTTAGATGACGTTGTAAGGCTATTTCCTGGGACGTTGAACAACTTATTTAAACCACTTACAAAATAATGCAGGAGGTCTTGCGTTCGGGTTTGAGTCAAGGCAAACCAAAATTGTCCTAAAAGTTCACGAAGAGATCCAACGAACACCTAGAAATGGACGTCTAAGCTTAATACAATATATGCATTTTTACATATAGACTCATCACATCCAACTACTCTAAAAACTCACTGATTAAGAGTCAGGGATTACGTCTGAAATTAATTAGAATTAGAAAGAGCATCTGTTCCAGAGTCTATAAAAGGACAATGCTATAATAAGAAAGAAAAGAACCTCTGAAACCAGTAGGCTAATAGGCGAAGAGATTGTGGAAATAGAGCAACAGTCCACACTAATTTCACCTACGTCCAATATTGCATATTGTGTTTAGTTGTAGACTAAAATTTGTGTATTTAGCTAGAAAGGTTGGAAATAAATCCCGTTGGTAGCTAGTTTATTGGTGCGAAACATGAAAGTAACATCACATTTATTAAAGAATCATAAAATACATTTTCTTTCTATTTCTGAATACTTAGAGACCAGACAAAATGAGTAATTTTTAAGAATGTGTAACTGGAGATTTTCAATAAGGACAACAGGGAAGATCTCGTTGTTCATACACGTGTTTCCAAATTCTTGTAAGACTGTATATTCATTAATCAGCGATATCAGATTTCATAGGAGACACGTTGCCAAGAACTTGGGAACCTCAAGGACAACAAATTCAGCAGTTCACATGTTCCATTTACTTGAATTCTTCCAAGCCAAAATTAGGAAAGAGGAACGAGTACAGTCAACACCCACTTAATTTTGGTTGGTCAAAATTGAGAGGTGATCCTTCCCCATTCGTCAGAATAACGATATTTTCTATTGGTGGATATCGATACTCCATAAGCAGCATGTAGTGAGAATTTAATATATAAAGATGCTAACTGATACCATCGAGAGGAGCTAAGTGTATCTACACCTACAAACAACTTCTTCGTGCTCTGACATAATTATTTAGTGTGGCTCGCTAAGCTTGAAGTATAACTACAAGTTCAACATCAAAGTCAGTAGCTCTTCGATTGTATTAAGAGGACTTGCTGTCACCAGTTCTATAAGAAGATCTACAAGTTTCCTTTGGGGAGGATCATCTAACAATCTATCTTAAATGCTACACTTTACACCAATCAGCCTACACATCTAAATTACTTCTCTTCTCTCCAGTCACATGTCTTCGTTTGGTATGTTTGGTCTCTATTTACTTATTCAGTGGATATTCCGTATTTACCAATCTGTTAATATGTAGTATGAAATTATGTTAGGGAATTAGAATGTGTCTTTCTTTCATTTTACACTAATAATATAGCACCAAACACACAGTAATTAAATGTTTACTTTCACGTGACCTATTCACTAATTACGCTTCACCAGACGAATGCGATTAGTACCTAGATAAAAGCTCATGGTCATTCCCAACTCTATCTGCTTGCTCCTGCAAGAATAACTATTCTTCTCACTTAACCAATTGCTCTAAATTCCATGAATAGACGGGCCATTGGGTTAAGATGTGGCTAAAATACTATTCGAACTATAACAAGAAACTTAACCATCTAATCCGGAACTTCTCCAAAGAATCAAGATGGAAATTAACGAGAAACCTGGTGAATAGAGTACTACAAACCCGTAACTAATCGTTTATAAGACCAAAACTATTTAAATAACATGTAACATAAGCAACTTTCACTCAAAACAATTGATCATTATACAAGAATTCAAACAAAATAATTCGAATCAAGGGAAATTATTTTAATTTCATGGCAAAATACATGAGCAAAAGAAAACTGAAAAACTTGAAAACGGACGTTTTAGAACCAAAATCTGTGCAAAACGACTAAATATAAATCTGAAAGAGGAAAGCAAACTAAAACCACCACGTCAATTAAAGAATGGTGCGATAGATTTCAGATAAGCTCTACATCGCAAAGGAAACAAGAAAGAACGAAAAAAAAAAATGATCTAGGAAAGGGTAAAACTGCAACTAATGTAGAGGTCAAGTAACAGTATTGTTATCTAAGTGGAAGAGATGCCCTCAATAGAAACATTCAAATACACAGAGGCAACTGGAATAAAGAAATACACACTAAATCCAAATCGTGGGAGCCAAAATGCATCTGTAACTAGAAAAAGGAAATTCTTGAAATTGATGAACTGATACAGAAAATTATGAATGGGGTTATTGAAACTAACTAGGCGAGATTTGTACACACATCCATACACAACCAAATAAAAGCGGTCCGTTATATAATAATCTGAGAGTTAGTGCGAGGTATATACTAAATGCACACATAGTGCACAGTGCACACGAATTCATTCAAACAAATAAAAACAAATATTTAAACTTTTAAATGTTAAGCAAATACGGCAATCTAACAGTCACACAGATAGAAAATCCGTATATAATTCACAGGCATATTCAATGCACTAGTGGATGAGCCGCCTCCCGGAGGGAGGATTTGGTCTACTGCTTCAACGTTGATCAGACGTGTTGGAAGAAGAGAGTCAAAGCACTCAACTGTGATCGTCACTCTCCTTTATTAACAACAGCTCACCAATTGCATCACGATTCTGGGTTGGCATCTTCTCGCTTTAAAAAAAACTTTTCAGAGCCGGGAATTGAACCCGGGACTCCACGACCAGCATTTAGCGACGGTAACCACTAGACGAGTCTAGGAGTCATGTATATACACGGGATATTTTGTAGATGTAAATCTATACACGATAAAAACTTTTTTAGCTATTTAGTAAATGATGACTTCGTCGGTCCGTCACGATTCCATAGCTGTAAAGTTTCCGAAATCCACAAACATACATGCTTGCGCCGGGATTCGAACCCAGAACCTTGGAGACTTTAGCTTGGCGAATCTGAGCACACGAATACCATGGTCGGCTTCACTACACGAGTCATGGAGACAACATCTGTATGGGGAGATATCCTTAAAAGAACAGAGACACTTCGGCTGGTGTGAATGGGAGATACGGATTCCATGTCTCATCTTACACTGTTAAAAATACATAAACGGATTCTGTACACTTCGCAAATTCAGAACAAATGTTAGAGTATATATGGACATTTTGTGCGTGTATTAGTAGGATTAAAGAGACGATTACTTCTTTAAAAGCGCATACGTTAGATTGTACAGGCAGCGTTAAATTGATGTCCACCCGTATGAAAACTGTGAGAACTAAAGCGGAAAATTTGATACCCAAATTTTGCTGATTTTTCACATCAAATATCTGAAGTTTGTGTAAAAAATAAAACTTTGCAAGCAAATCGAGTGGAGTGACAAATTTCACAGTACTAGTATTGGAAAAATGATTAAGCCATCCAGATTTTTCCTGAGCTAAGTAAAATTATACTCACAATCAGTAGGAATTATGACGTACATTGAGAAAAGACTTTTATCTACCACTGTCTTCACACGGGTGCAGTAATTATTTTACGGAAAATAAATCGCAGGGCTAAACTGTTAAATTATGCCAACTTGATAATAATTATGAATGGGTTGTAGGTCTAAGACACGTACATTTAATGCCAAGATTTTACAATATTACCAAGGAAGGAAACTTGTTTTACAAACGGATACGGAAATTACTAGAGTTTGAATAAAATACCATACCGGATATTTATCCCACCATTCTAGAAATTTGGTAATTCCGAAACAATATGATTATTTTACTAAACAAGAGGAAGATACAACTTAATTATTATGTCCTGTACAGAAAATCAACCAGTACACCAACATTTGAATAAATGTTAGTATCTAGTAAAAATGTAGAACATGGCGGCACTATAATGTATAATTTATATATTTTCAAAGTACATTTGAAAATAACGAGCCAGAATTCATTGTTTCCCACTGCATTTCTTCGCCATATAGAATATAATATTGCTTTTGAAGTAACTGGTGTAGTGGGCATTATTCATTCATACTTCATTTAGGAGTCACCTTCGACTCGTCTCTCAGCATTCTTTGCTCAAATTGAGCTGCACGCTTACAGGAAAAGGCGTCACAAGCAGTTTTTCGCCTCCTCAATTTGAGATAGGCTGTCCCTAGATATTACATGGGTTCCGGTAGGTCGTGAAGCTCCTTTGTTCCCTTCATCTTGGACTTAGGGTGGTGCGGGAATTCTCTTGGACTATACGTCCAAAATGAAATCCTGGTATTTTGTTTCAAAATTGAGGGGGGATATTCCTCCTCACCTACACTTCCGGTTTTCGATGGTTTTGCTGATGTTTTTGTTCATTATTTTATGCACCACTCCTACTGTGGCCACCACTTAATAAACTTTTTACTGTGAAAAGGCGTGATTTTGTTAGAAAGCTCCTGGAGGACAGACGCATGTACAGATCTTCGGAAAGCATCTGGGGGTTTCAATGCTCTTCAAGAGTCTTCGTTCCTCTTCTACTACGTGTTTAGTTTCTGTACACTTCAATACTATATGGTCACGGTGGCAACCACGCTACAGTTGTGGCACATATATCTCCAGAAGATTCATGTCTTTTAATCTCGTATGGTCCAGGTTCCGTGTGGAAGCGTGTATCAATCTCCAGGACGTTTTCATCCTCTCAGCCACATCTGGAAAGAGAGCCTGCAGTCCTCTTGCCATTGCCCTATTATTCCAAAAAATTGTTGCCATGCGCAGGTTATTTCTTCTATTCGCTGTTGCTTGTCTCCAACTTGATGTTGAGAATGTTTTCCAGATTATCTTTCTTCAACCAGTACACACCTCCAATTCTTTTATCTGGAGGTGCTTGGGTAGCGTCGAAGTAGAAACCTGCAGGGTTTCCACCGGTGTCATTTGGTACGCTTTGGTTAGTCGGAGCAGTATTCGTTTTTGTGCTTTGTTTACTGTATGCATTTGTGTGATGTCGTTCATACGATGACACCAAACACTTTTACCGTTGTCAATTATGGACCTTATGACGACCTCGCGGTACGTTTCAATTAATTTTATTGATATCTTTAAATCGTTTTTTGCTGTATTTACCAGTTTATGTGTTAATTTTATATCTCTACTTGTAGCTCCCTGAAATTTAGACGTTCGTCTAGTATTGTGCCAAGATATTTAAAATTCGATTCTCTTTAAGTTGATTTGTTATAAATTTTAATTATTAGTTCCCTTCCTGTGTTTAATTTACCTCTAAATGGAAAAAAAAAATGTCTTTTCTGCTGAAACTTTTAATTCAATATCCGCGCACCACGAGATCAATTTTCGTGTTATTATATTTGCTTTCCCTTCAATTCTACTCCGACTGTTTCCATTTAATATCAACACCAGATCGTCCGCATAGCAAATTACACTCTCCACCTCGTGCTTTTTGATTAACGTTTCCAGACATGGCAATATCTCAGTTGTTTTTCGATTATATTTTTGAAAAAAAAATGCTAATGATGTTTAACATGTTGATAGGCTGGTATGGTTTGGGATTCGCTCTGTACTTTTCTTCGCCCTTCAACAAGATGACCAGTTTGACTTTCTTCCAGTCATCCGGAAACACTCCCTCATTGATGCATTTCCGGAACAGCCTCGCAAACTATGGTTTCTAAGTTGCCTTTACATGATTTATATAGCTCATTTTTAATTCGTCTGAGCCAGGGGCCTTGCTATTTTTAAGATTTCTAATTGCTTTTTTCGATTTCGATGTTGTTTATTTCTAATTCTTCCCGTGTGTTCTTACTGATGGCTAATAGTGGAGTATTCGATACCACGTCCCTTGTTCCTTGTTTTTCTCATTGTCTTCTTAGGGAATGTCGTCAGGAAAAAGATTTTTAGGAGCAAATTTGTAGTTTCTATCCAATTATTTGTATATTCTTCATTATGTTGTTTTAGTGCGTTTAAGTATTTTTTTTATTTTCATTTTATACATTACAAGTTTATATAGCAGACTCCAAGGTTCCAGACAGATTTTGTTTCTACAAAGATGCTCCAGGTTTTCTTCTTCGTATCTCCGAGTTCCTTTTCGTAACGTTGTTTAATCTCTCTGTACTTATTTAACCTTTGTTGTTACAATTTGTACACCCTTCTGGCCTGAAGCTCTTCCTGACTGCTCTTGTTTGCCTCTTAAGTTTTTCTAAAGTTCTTTCCCAAATTGGTGTTCTTTGGGACGTTTCCTTCCTTCCTGGTGCTGTTGTTTCTATCGCTCTCATTGTACCAACTTCAATTCTTCTGCTAATTTGTTAACATTTCCGGCTTGTACTTGCGGTAACCTAAAAATTTTGTCGAAAACTATGCCATTTTTTTATTTTATATTTTCATTTCCTGATTTATTCTTCTCCCTCATCACCTCCTCATTCGTCGACAATATTACATTGGGCGCACTCACTGTTTAATTTTAGCACCGCCCTTTTATTTTTTGTTCAAATTCTCTCTAACCAATATAACGTCAATGTTTGTTTCCCCTCCAGCGCTACCCATAAACGTAAGTGGCATTCAATCAGCATTTTTAACTTGATCCTCATTGGGATCATCTGAGTTGCGGAATTGCCATAGAGTAGACTTAGCATTAATGTCTCCTACAGTTAATATGTTATCATTAATAAATGTATTCAATATTTGACCCAGTTTAAAAACAAAATTTACGCTAGGTACGGAGAACTACTATAATATTTTGATTTAAATTATTTTTACTTTCTCTTTGTGATTTCCATACAACTGAACCCACCTGTTGCAATTTTCGTGATGCACTAATACTATTACATTTTGGAATCCTTGAAGCTTGCCTCTGATGGTATACTGTTGGTGAAGTGAATGCATGCTATGTCCACAGTCTGGTCTTGAGATAGTATTCGTAACTTGCTGCAGGCATGTCTAGATCGGTCCGCATTGAGTTGCACTATTTTTAACATAATTTAAAACTGTCTAGTGTGTACGTAGCATCCTGGAATCCTCTCTAATAGATTGAATGCTATCCGACCGTACGGCATCACAAAATGCCGGTATATGTTGTTCAACTGCAAGGACTCCTCCCGTCTTTCGAAAACCTCGTCGATCTGTTCTTGAAAATCCTTGGTGTTCGATCTTAGATTTATTATGTTCGTCTGTTATATAACTGGGAAGGCTTTGGTGTTTCCTTGATAATTCATATGTCTAAAGATAATCCTTATAGTCGCCGCTAAGATGGTTGGTTCTTCTAACCTCGGCAGGTTGTAGTCCAGGTGCGGGTTCTGATAAAGTGTAGCATGTTCAAATTTAGGTTCCTCTCTCAGTTCTCCTTCCTTTTTATTTACATATTGTAAATTTATAACACATCTATCATTTAATATATTATCCTTAACACTAACTACTTTGTCATCCGCGGGATCTACCATGTATCCTCTATTTTCCTTTTTCCTTCTCCAGAGTCTGGGTACCCAGGCTCTCCAGTTTGATTTCTTATCTTTTCTTCTAATTGTTTCTTTTTATTTTTCTGACTTTTCCGTCTTGTCCGTGCTGCTCTCTGTTTCCGCCCCGAGGCTACATCATTTATATCTTTTTAGTCTGTTCCCGCCTCTGGCGTCACTTCTTGCTCTTTTTGGTGTCATCTTGCTTCAGTATATGTGGGTTTTCGCTGTTTCCCTGAGTTTCTAAGTTTGGTCTTCGTTCGTGAATCGGAGACACTTTAAACTTCACTGAAGAGTGTTACGTCATTCATAATCATCATAAATCCAATTAATTTGATTTTGTTTTCATTTTTGAATCTCTTTCAGACTTTCAATGTGCTTTTAATTCTCTATAAAGAATCTATCATGAGACAAGGCAACCACCTGGGCAAAAACCCTATGAAAAGTAGCCAAGTCTGGGTTCACAAAATGTAATACAAATTGGTTCTTGTTGTTGAGTTCAATGTGTCCTGAACTAGATTCAAAATAAGTCTCCGTGTATTCCGGGTTATTGTTATTGGTTCAGGTGTAAACTAATTCTATTTTCTTATTGTTTTCGAATTCCACAATCCTTTCCTGGCTTCTTTTTAGCCTACACCGGGGGTTCTTTTTTTACCTAATTTCTGTCTACTTTTAATTTAGATTTCATAATCAAATTTATCTACTCTTCGTTGCATCCGAAATTTAAATTGGGCGCAATCTTAGGTTTCTAGCGCCGAACTTCTTTACCTTAATGTAACTTTATCCTTGTTCTCATCAGGGCATTCTTACCTCTTGTGTTCTGTTTCTACACCTTTCTTTTCTTTTAAAATATCTAGGTATGTACCCCAGATCTTAGCACTGTAAACAAGTTGGAACTACAAAGTACTCCTTAATATTGGTTGCCTCAAAGCCTACGTAAATCTTCGACCTTCTTAACACATCCCTGATTGAATGCGGTACCTGAACAACGACGTGGTGACTGTCTTTTCCCAAGACTCGGTTTTTAATATTGGTTTTATCATCTTCGTCTGCTGCTTTGTTGCCTTGTTTACATATCGTTCGATCAGCTACTCTAACACTTCGTCTTTCATTTCAATAGGTATCCCATATATAATCATAAGACGATTCATTTCGTCTCTTTTTCTATGCATCAGGATGCTCCTGGCGCCTCAGGGTGACCCACCAGTTTCTCCTCGTCTTCAACCGTCGCGATCTGTAAGTTAAGCGCAGACTTGGTTTGTATGTTTGGAAACTGCAAACCAGTATCAGGTATCCTTGAAAACAGTAAACCAGTTTTTGCAAGTCATACTCAGTTTGAAATAGTAGTACAGGCAGCATGGCAGATTCTATACTTTAGTTATTAGCGCACCCAGATGAACGTCAGTGAATAAGGGAAGATATAGCGTATGTCCTGTCTCTCTGTCTGCCCCTCTAGATCTCAGCAACTACAACTTCGGCAGAGTTGAGCCATATACCGTTGGGTTTGCTATGGTCTCAAACGGTGGAAAAAAATATGACTGTCTCTAAAGCTGGTACGTCCTTTTCATTTACTTAGTTTTCTCCATTTTTCTCCGTATTTTTACATGCTATGTTTGTCCCCCCTACATTTCAGTAACTACAAGTCACACAGAGGTGAACGATACACCGTTGAATTTATTATGCTCTGAAACGGTGAGAAAATTGTCAGCTTGGCTCTAAAAGTGGTAGGACCTTTTGAATCGCTTAGTATTCTCCATTTGTGCCTCTCCTAGATCGTAGTAACTAATAGTCCGACAGAGATGATCTAAACACCGTTGGAATCGTAATGGTCTCAAAGCATGGAATATCACACATCACATAAACTCTAAAACTGGCATTTTCTTTTCAATCGCTTATAATCTCCTTCTTTGATTCCTTGTCCACCTCTCCTAGATCTCAGGAACTACAAATTACACAGGGATGAACGATACACCGCTGGATTCTTCATGGTCTGTGAGGAAAACTATGGATGTGATACTAAATACCTGCAGGTCCTTTTGAATCGCTTAGTTTCTCCACTTTTGCGTCTACTAAGTCTCAGTAGCCACAAGTTCGACAGAGATAAGCCATACAATTTTTGATTAGTCATGGCTACCGGTGGGGAAAATCTATGTCTAGAACTGGCAGGCCCAGGCATTCGCTTAGTAATCTCAGTTTTTCCCTATGACTTTGACTCTTTCTTTTGGATACGTTATAATTTGAATTTATACAGGGCGCTTTGGATTTGTCTATGATGAAATCATTACTTAGCTTGTTTCATGAAGAGGCTACTATTGTCTTATTGACCAGCAGGAAAATTATTCTTGTTCCTACCAGGTCTCGAACCGATGTAACTACGGCGTTTATTTAGAAATCAAACTCCTTAAATTGAGCTATTTTAACAGCTGAGGAAATATTACCAAGATTTGTCTTATTAAAACTCCACTAGATTGTGTCACACCAGTGGACCATAGTAAAACAAACTTACCTCTTTTTTAAGGAATCATATTTATTCCCGTCACGCAGTTGTTTTCGTAACAGAACAAGTCTTTGGTTGCTTTTTAGGTTCTGCATTTAGTATTTCTTTAAGATATTTTTGTTAAAATCTGTAATGTATATTTTTATACGTGTAAAATCAGTATAACAATGTACTTTGTTAAAACAGCTTTCCTTATTGATGAAAATTAATTTGTGAAAATTATTATCACAATGAAATGCTATTAGCATTTCTCCTCGTACTATACGCAAAAAGTGAAACATACGTAATTGGGTCATTCCATAACAAATCATTCAATTTGTGAAAAATTGGTTGCATCACCATTTTAGAAAATTTCTACTTTTCGTATGTTTTTTCAGAACCACTTTTGAAAAAATGTTATGCCTTATTTCCCCGGGGCCCATATTTCCAAGAAGGTGGGTGGACGTTTTTACTCTCGTAGATATGTACGAAAACCTAAACATCTAGAAAACTAGAAGAGCTTGATGGCGAAAATTATGGAATTAAAGTGGGAATTGTTACATCCACTGTATTCACAGATTTTTTATTTCCAAACTTCAAGAAATGGCTTGACGTAAAAGATTCACGTCGAACGAGATCATCACCCAAACACATGCCTATTTTGAAAACCTTTCGAAGTCCTAATTTTTGGACGGCTTAAAAACTTTGAAAAATGCTGCGAGAAGTGTATCGATCTAAAAGGAGATTGTTATGACCACAGATGTTATAAATCTGTGTTTCAAACCTATTTTTATATATAATATTATTAATGGATTAATTTAAACATTATTCAACTTTATGATTGTGTTATACATTGATTAATGTATGTTTCAAGTTATTTTGCACGTTAAATAGCCATTTTAAGTGAATGAACAACTTTAATGTAGTTTATAAAATGACGTCATTCTTACGTCAGTGTAGGAAGCAGCGTGTGATGTTTAGAGCTAAAGCCCAGGAGGACGACAGATGGCGTTACGATAGGCTAGCGTATACAGCAAATACTTTGACGATGTTATTTAAACAATATGAGCTTAATTTAATTATGGAAATGTTTGTTATAATAATGGAATAAGTGTTTATAAAAGAGAAATTGATCTGCATGTTCTTATTAATATAATCTTTAGTTAAAAAAGCATAAATGCAAATGTTTGTAAACCTATGTAATGTATATAATGGTTGCAGGGTTTTGTACAACAGAACATAACAGCAGAGGAACTTTATTAAAATATTTTAATCCTCTCATTTTTGGTTTTCATCAAGCTTTAACGCTATATTGTGGCTTAAGACCCTTTATAGCGTTTATGTCAACTCCAGTTGATATTTTACGTAAAGCTAGTCGTAGCCCCTATGAGTAGAAAAAATCCAGAGAGTCGGCACCCTAGTTTTTATCTTTGGAGTAGAAGCATCGTGAAGTTGTTTATTTATAGGTATACGTATAGAGACTCATCACTTTCCAAAGATCCCAGAAGAACCTAATTCTAGCGTCCCTGAGATAAAATATAAAAGATATAAGATAATGAAAGTAAACCGGAAGTAAGGTCCATATCATTATTATTGGCGTCCATCTGTGTGGCATCTGTGAGTGAAAAGGATGAGTTCTTCAAGTGAAGAAGAAATTGAAAGCACAAGAGCATCTAAAAGAAGTGATAAATTCTCTGACGAAAGAACCAGAACTATGGCGAAAGCAAATTCTATGACTTCAGGTAAGGATATTATGGAGTTTTTAAAAGCTTGGACACAAGAACGGGAACAAAAATAACAAATAAGAGAAGAAAAAGAACAGCAAAGAGAAACGCGATGGATACAAAATCATCAGGAATTCCGCGAAGAGATGAAACAAATGTTCACACAAAACAAAGAAGAGATAAATCAGAACTTGAAGAGTATGGAAGACACAATTCAATCTTTAAGGGGACTGTTGTCGTTTCTTATTTTCCGATAATATTGTAGTAATACTATTGATCATTGTTCCAAATATCAAAAGAGATCACGTTTGTTTGCTTGGCAGTGACTTTTGTAAAATATACACCCATTAATTATAAAATAATTAACAATTAATTATGCAAATTATCAACATGGAGTTATACATTATGAAGCCCGAAATTAACATCGAACGGAAACATATGCTTCCTTAAACTTTATTCTACGAAATTAAATACTTCACAAAACCTTGACCTTTCTAGATAATATAATATAATTTATTATATATGAATATACACATATCAAATTTAACTATTTGTGTACGAGAAATTAGACTTTGTTTTTAACCGTTGTTTCTGCAAAAGCTGTTAATATTTTTGATAATTTTCTTTTTTGAATTACTGAACTGATAATTTGTCTTTCATTTAGAACTATTTTCTGTAATTTTAACAGTACGACTTAACAAGGTACATGAAAAACTTATGTACGCTGTAATTATTATTTATTCTCCCCATTTATACTCAGTAAGCTGGCGCCACTCGTAAGAGTCGCGGATTCTCCCATGAACTGCTAGAAGGTTTGACAGTGTTGACATAAGGACAATTTTGTTCCAAGTTCTGTGGGATGGCAGGAGATTGATGATTTATTACTCCATGGTCGAGTTTTCTCGCCCCTCTCTGTTCTACAAGGTCGCTCCAAACCAGAGGGAACGCTGGCCAAACCAAGCTCCTCCTTGTATTTTAGACAGAGGCGAGGTTTTTTTTTTTCGTAACTTCACTCTTCAGTTTACACAGTTTTTGGTCACAAGTTTCACAACTGACAAAGGTGGTACTTGGTAGATGTTGAGTTCTGTGTTTCTAAGGGCATTCAGAACAACGTAGCTACAAACAAAATAAAAATAACATCTTGTTGAAAACCTTTCTAACCTCATGAGGCATGACATTAAATGTTGTTTACTTATTGCCTTATTTTCCATGATGTAACTAAAGCCATAAAAACTAAACTAAATATGTAGAAAAACTTCAAGAGGAAGAGGATGCAATACTATTCTAGATTACGCCAAAGGTTTGTCGGGTCAAGAACAAGTAGAGTTCCAGTATTCGAAGAATCAATTAGCCTTGTGATCACGGGCGTAGCCAGGGAGGTCGAAGGGGTCCGGACCCAATCCGAAATTCGGATTTCTATGTAAAATTAGTAGTTTTTTAGGGCAATTATGTACATTTTGCATATTACATATAAACCCTAGATCCGGAAAATAAACTGGTGGACTACCTCCGAAACGAAATTCAGAATACGCGCCCGTTTGTTGTGTATGTCTCTTCTGTAATCTCCACTAGCAGCTCATGTGTTTCGAATTATGTACCAATACGTGATTTTTGCCTAGCTAATTAATAACAACCATAATAATATAACCTGCGCTTAAATATTTTCGATGGCATTACTTGTGCTTCATTTCTTTCTCTTCCCCCAAATCAGGGACTTGTGGTTTCTCGTTCTATTATTGTCCAGAAAAATAATTTTTGAAAAGCATTCGCTGGCAATACGTATGTTATTATTTTCATAAGGGGTTTTCACCCTTAAGATGTGTAACTCTCTAAAGCCCTGTTTGTGAACTGTGTTGTTTTTGAACCCCTGGAAAAGTCTAAGTCGAGATTGTATGCCTCTGGATTCTACTCCAGGACCTTCCGAATATGCAGCCACTTCTCAACAATTGATCTCCGGCCGCATGGTCTTTGCATTTTATATTTGACAACATACTTTATATAACAGCAAAAGTACGCTCAATTTCAAACTAAACTTGTAAGTATGGGTGCTCTTATTTTCGAGCTTGAGTATGGTGCCCTAAATTTTTCCTATCCCCCCTAAATTTTCCTAGCTCCATATCAAACATATGGAGCTAGGAAAATTTAGGGGGGATAGGAAGAATAAATCGTACCTTGCATATATGCATGGAAATTAAAGGTCAAACATATACTTCGTAAAATTTTAATTATTTTCTAAATCCAAACCTATAACAATTAAGCTCTTTCAACAATGAACAAGAAAAAAATAAAATCGTCACGGATAGAACTCGTGTATTGGTTATGAACTTCCTTCCCTGAAAGAAGAATTCTCTAGGCTTGAATTTGTAGTAGCAGCATTGAAATTTTGTGCAAGGATAAAAATACATTAGACATATACGGAGATAGTGCTGCCATTTTTGTTGAAGATCTTTGTTTTACATTAAATACATATTGTTGGTACAACTTTGTATTTTTATAGAGTATATCGCATTCTATTATTTTCGAATCGAATATAACTTATAAAACAAAATATCAGCGCTTTATACATAGTTTTAGAAGAACTTTCCGATAGCAAATTTCAGAAAAGATGTCCTTGACGACCCCTTACGAAGTTGCAAATTCATTTGGAAATTTCTTGTGCGAGAAATATTACAAAATAATATTCAAAGGTAAATTGAGGACCTGAATTGCAAAACATCCCAAGTCCACCGGAGTATATTTTATTTCAGGAGGAACAAAACAATCTAAGGTTTTGGTATGTTATTCTGTTCAGCTGAAATTATTTTATATTAAAAAAGGTTTTTGAGTTGGCAATAAGAAGTAATATTTATGGAAGTGGATAGCCCATGGAACATAAATACCGACGAACAGAAAAAATGCAAATACGAAAAAAGTGGACTTGAGATGTTTTGCAATTCAAGTC
>JAGDQP010025951.1:9314-26391 GCA_022664845.1 Lepisma saccharinum
ACGGCGCATGCGTATCGCACAGGGGATAGCTTTACTCTTTTATTTTTTTACTGCTAGTAATGTTGCTTATACAGAAGGTAAATTTTTAACACAATAGTAATTTAGCATGTTCTATGTTAAAAAAAAAAAAAATCTTTCTGTTGAATTCACTTATTGATTTACAACGAAAAACGTTCTCATTTACCTCTAGTTACCTCTTGAATGCCTTTAGTTAAGCGAGTGCACATTACGTTGCCGATTTGTGGAAATGACTCAGTCCCAGCAGGCTCAAATCAGCCGAGTCACTAGCGATCTGGTCACTCAATAATCCCCCCCTCTCCCCCTCTGAGTGTCTAGTGGCATTACGGCGATTAGCTTCAGCTGAAGATTCAACTTTTCTGACCTCTATTTTCGTGTTTGGTCGTCTAAACGAAGATCGCTGTCGCCCAATGGCACAGGTCGTAGTAATGGTTTCTGTCTAGGGTGATGACTGGATGGATTTTGACAGCTATCCCCCCCATAAGCTATAGTCTTTTGAACAAATGTTAACAGGGAGACAGGTTCATAATGAGGAACAGTACATCCGACTAAAATTTTTGTCTTTCGCAAGAGACATGTAGACTCTTCTTCCATAATAATCAATTCCACCTAAACACAAGGAATTTTCATGACGCTAAAACAAAGTTGGAGCTACTCCGCAAACACGAAAGGTATCTCTTGGCCATATAATTGATTGCAGCAGAAACTTGGCAAACGAGAAAAGTTTCCCATGTCTGGCCTCGTATTGTCATTATAACTATTCTTGACGATATAGGTCAATGTATATGCAACATTCTTAGTAAGGCTATTTGCAGAAGTTGTTGTTTGTTAAATTGCCGTTGGGTGAAAGTAGCATGCAGTTAAAAATCAGCTCTTTGCTTCGATGTAGTTTTGCTACTTCAATGTTTTGGTATGTATTCCTCCTGCTTGTCTTGATTTTACAGTGATCTACATCTGCTCCTAAACCACCTTCCACAGCGTCGTATTCATTGTTGAAAGCCGTGATTTTCGCTTGCCGTGTGACTGGAAGAGATATGGGTGACAAAAAATGTGAATTATAAATTCCAGAGACTTGGCTTGTCGTTAGTATTGTACTGCTGGTAGTATTTGATTTTAAAGATGCTCTTTTGCTCATTCTTTGACTTACGTCCATTCAAAGTAACATTTTTAGCGGATCTGTTTCTTGGATTTTAAAATTTTTTTATTGTCATTGTTTGCAAGATTATTTCAGTTGATTGACTGTTATAAATTAAAATGTTAAATGTTTTATTGGGAGAATGAACAATTAAATTGGGTAAAGTCCATATAAAAAAGGTAAAGCTATTCCCTGTGCGATACGCACGCGCCGTGAACGGTGCATGAGGGATGTGGAGGTAGCGCACATTTTCTTGACCTACGGTACGAAGTGAGATGGGGTGGTCAGTCCCACGTTCGACCGCCTTTACCTTCCCAAGGCACCCAGGAATACCAAGGACACTCTGGTACTCAATTTGATAGGAGGCTGAGTGCACCTCAGAGCGCCAGGCATGGGAACACTGAGAGAAAAGTCTCCAGTGTCTATGTTAAGGCCCTCAACTTATAACAATTTTTGTGACAGTCTAGCACGCAGTTCTGTATTTCTTCCTGAAACATTAAATATTACCACAGATTATATAATAATACTAAGCTTATACCGCTTGCCTATTTTCGTCTGCGCTAAAATAAATGGGCTTTTACGTAAGAGCACGTGATTTTAAACCCTGCCGTTTGGTGGCTACCACTGGAAAGAACAAGCGACTGAAAGTAGTCGCCAGAGTGACCTAACGGCAGGGTTCAAAATCACATGCTCCCTAGCGCAGACGAAAATAGATAGGCAGGATCAGTCTATCTTATGATATTAGTCTATGAAGGAGACCATTGAGAAGACCGACACGTCGTTGGGAGGACAATATTAGAAGAGATCTTCGAAAAGTAGGTGCTCGTGAAGAAAAATGGTTTGATATTGCGCAGGATAGAATCCAATGGCGAACATTTGTTACTGCGGCGATGAACTTCCGAGTTCCATAAGCCATAGAGTTAGTTAATATTACTCTACCTTACTTCTTATCAAGATTCCGAAAGAAAATCAGGGGAAAAAAATGGACACTCTTTGTCGGTAACACTTCAAATCTTGCTCAACAAAAAGATAGAATCTTACCCGACTTATATATTCATATACCATCGTTCCATAAATTACACTCTTCTCGTAAAGTAATACTTCTACTTAACAGACCAAGATCACAGCATTATCTCCAGCACATCTTCATACAATACATATTTCTGATACACCATATTGTAACCGTTCCGAAGAGCAACTAACAGCAGATGTGAATTACTTAATTTTCCAGTACAAGAAAGCCTTACTGGACCTTCCAGCTTTATTCAAAGCACTACTTAGACCTAAAATTCCTAACCTGATTTCAAATAACTCGTTAACCTTTGCAACTAACACTAAAACAGGTTATATTTTATTAAGATTTTTACGTAAAAATAAAATACAGTTGCAAATAAAAAGAGAACTAAAGAAAAAAAAAATAGACTCGTTTGTACAATAATAGTACATAATCAGTTTTTGTTAAAATTTAGTTCATTTTCGGCTCCTAAGAAATTCTGGTTCTACCATCTATCATGACCTTAATAATCTAGGTACATATGCTAATTACCTTTGCTAATTTACTATAATTTCGAAATAAACTTCACCACCACAGTTCAAAAACTGTTCAATATTAAGGTTAATTCAGTAGCAAAGTTAATTCAATAATTCAAATGCAATTAATGATAGTACATACTTTATCGCTGCTTGTTGGAATAATAAACAAGCTATATATAGAATGCATTTTAAAAAAATAATGTAACCTTCATGTCTGGTATGGACACTAGAACCTTACATGTAAAAGAAGAAAACATATAAATGTTATAATTGCTACGTCACTGAATTTCAATACCGTAGAACAACACCGAAGACTTCCAACTCATATCAACTTCATGTTATAGCTACATTACTCTGGTGGCAAAAGAGTACCATCATCTTAATGGTTATACTATCCTTTATCACCAATAACTACAAAAGGAAAGGAACAATTAAATGCGAAAAATTCGGAGACAAAGAGAGAAAGCTTCATTGAAGATTGATATATTTCGGTCATTCTTTAAATTAAATTAAATTAAAAAAAAAAAAAAAGTAAATATGTGGTATTATGAACATATAAACCTTGGATTCTAATCAGCACAACGCAGACATTTCGCAATTTACCAACACTGTTAAATGCAAAAATTGCATTTAAATGCTACAAATAACTTTTGAAAGTACACAGCACTGTTTCATTAGAAACCTGGCAGCGTTCGGCAAAGCTCCCCACACGTTTGGATGCTATCCTGTTCTATTGCCGCCTTCAGGGTCTGTGGGCGCCCACTGCGAGATTCATCACAAGGACAAATCTCCCGACCTGGCGGTGCGTTCATTCACAGCGTTCTCCATAAAGGCGACTTTATTAGAGTGCGAACAAGCCCACCTTAAAATTATAAAGCATATACGTAAAGGACACAGTACTTCACAGCCGTAAATTGCGTCGCCAGTGAAAGTACCTTCCTGAGTACATTTCCTTTAATACATAAACTATCACTAATCATTAATACACAAAAAAGATGACGCAACTCATGACTGACGGTTAATTAGAGCCCTTGTGTCCTTTTTTAAATAAATACAATCTCGTGGTATTAGGTAGTCAAGGCATCTGAGTGTCTACTCCTTCCTCATATTTTCAAACAGTAAACTATTGAATCATTTTTTTTTTAAATATTAAAATATATAAATAGGCATATATACAGAAATATATAAAAGAAACAATGGAATATTGTATTGTCACTCGACTTACGTTGGTGTGAAAAACTTCATTATTCTATAACATTAGGAAATGAGCTAAATTAACATTGCAAGAATTGAGAACACTACGAACCATTGCGAACTAAAGAAAAGAATGTAAAAAGATATGTTTTTGCAAAACTGCCATCCTGTAGCTTCTGGCATATTGCCGTGTCATAAACGATTTACTACTGTACTTGCTGTTGACTAAACAATTTATATTACAATTGACTTTATATATCTACTGCAGTGAATGTTTACCTGTAACAGAGCTTTGTTACGTCTCAGGGCCTTGTCACGAGCCAATTTTAAGTCCGAGACCCTTGTGCGAATTGCTCGCGTTTCGTCTGATGGGAAAGACCGATCAAACTCTGCTACTTGATATAAATCATCTCTCGTTATGCTGTTTCTTCTATCTTTACTGAAAGATAATGAAAAGAAAAGGGAACTTTAAATCAATTGAACAACTACAAAAACAGAAATTTATTAAAACATACAATCGGCTCATCCTGCTATAGCTACTTATGATCTTAGAACATACTTCAAATTGAAACTTCCGTAACGTTCCATATGGTACATCTACCCCAATTCACTAGGCCCCATGTGATAATGAAAAATTTTGTATTATAAATTGGCCAAGCAGAACGAACTTCCGCGTTTTTATTTAATAGAGTAAAGTGGGGTAACTTTGAGCGTTTTTGAAACAAAACTTTCAAATGTTTGTAATTCGGTAACGGTTCACAAGAAAGACATTGATAGTTGCACTAAAAAAATAATACAATCTTTCTAATTTATTTGGTAAAAGTATGGTATTGTATTAGTAAGTAGTTTTTGAGTTACATAAATTTACAATTTCCAAAATGATTTCTTTTTTCGAAATTACAGACCTGAAAAATTAAGTGTGCCTAGTAGATATATTTAACCTTTATACGCCGGGTAGGAATTTCAAGAAAATCGTAGACCTTCACGTTGGCGGCCCTAGTACCCCTCCTAATTGTCACAGGGACAAACTATACCTCGTTGGAAAGCTAATGGAACACAGATTCCAACGAGATAACTTTTGAGTCTCCCATGCTCACCCGTAGAAGAAGAAATTAAAAAAAAAAAAAAATAGAAAATATAAAACTTTTGAACTTTGTGGGAGGCTGGCAACACTGTTATTTGTCGTACACAAGAAAAAAAATTCTCACATATACGCCAGATATTGGGAACAATCATATAAAAAAATGAAGGGCGTAGGTGCAATAGGAAGAGAGAAAAAAATTCGGAACGTCGTACCTTCTATGGTCACCCTGTATATTTTGTCTGATGGACTATCGCATACCCTTATTTATAACATCGCCCCTAATTATCACAGGGACATGAACGATACCTCGTTGGAAAGCTTATAGGACACAGTTTCCAACGAGGTAACTTTTGTGTCCAACCCGTAAAAGAAGAAGAATAAAGTCCAAAAAATATGTTTCTTTGACTTTTGTGGGACTCTGGCAACACTGTTATTTGTCGTAACCCCCCATTTACCCCTCGCAAGCCCAATGGCCATACAAACAGGAAATGACTTCGGAAAAAAAAAATGTAGTGACACTGGGTAAAATTGGGGTGACTTTGTGAGACATAGGAATCTTCTTGTGGCTATATGAGAAGTAAAATTACTGGAGAATATTATAGCTATAAGAATTCATTACCCTGAGCAATTTTGAATACATTCGAACTAACACTTGCGGTACCAGAATTGTTGGAGAAATGACTATATGGTAAAATGCAGAACCAAAATGAATTCAGTAGTTTAGTATGGCAACGCTGTCCAAAACTCAAATTTGCAGGGTCTATCATAATGAAGACAGCTCCTTTTGATACATTTATATTTCAATTACGGTTAACAGTTTCAAAATCGCAGTTATCAAAGGAGTGTTTATTAACAACGCACTAAAATCTATAAACAAAAGCAGAGTTTCTAAGGCAGATTATGCAGTTCAAAATCTGGTAAAACTCTCAAGGACAATAACATCAAGAGTCATGACCATTAGAAGATACCCAAGATAGTAACTAAACATATGGAGCACACTCAATTGTTCACAATTCCACATTTGGCCATTTGAACTTCCTTAAGTAAATTTGCACTTTTAATATATATTTTTTAAACAACGTTTCCTGAAAATGTAATTTTTAAGATCATCTGTACCTTTTTCTCAGAAAAACATTCTACATGTCACAAAAGGAGCATTGAAAATAGGTTGGCTTTTAATATTAATACATGTGTATCTATTACGTTTTCTAGAAAGAGTCATAATAATTACTACGAATATAATATTGAAAATACGGAATGTTAGTTACGTAAACGATTTAGGTGTACTTGCGAATAGTAAATTATGTTTCAAACAACATATAGAAAATATTACCAATGAAGCATATAAGTCATTGGGTTTCTTAAAAAGAAATACACGCGAATTTAGTACGACAAAGGCTTGTGTCACTCTGTTTAATAGTATTGTTCGTAGTAAACTGGAATATGCGTCTATTGTATGGTCACCTTATTACAAACAGTAATTGGGCGTATTCAAAAAAAAAAAAAGTTTCTAACATATCTGAATTACAAAACAATTAATAATAATTTCACGAAAGCAAATACGGTTCATATCATACAATGAGTTATTAAATATATTTGATTATTCTTTGTTATCCGTAAGGCGAAATATTGCTTTAATGGCTTTTTTAATTAAGTTGATAAACGGTAGAATACATGAACAAGGACTTGTGAGCCAACTAAGTTTCAATGTTAAACAAACAAACCTTCGAATGAGAACTCCATTTTATATTACAAAAAGTAGAACTGAATCATTTCTTAATTCACCTTTCATTAAAATGTGTAGAACTTATAAGGATTTGTCAAAAACCAAAACTGTATTAGATTTTTCGTCCTCTTACTCACTATATATATGTATTATTAAATCTGTTAAAAGCAAATAGAAGAATCATTAATAACTATGTGCATATTATGATGTAATATTAAAACCTGCACAACTATATGTAATGTAAATTAAGTTGCGATGCCAGCATTTTATTTCTTTATTATATATATACTGTTTTTCTTGTAGTATATACAGTATGTGTATCATGTGTTTTTATTTGTGTCTATAGGACAAATGTAAGCCTATTGTAATAGGGACTAATATCCTGTAATAGGTACCAAATAAATAAATATATTCGCATAAAATATTCCACACATGAAAACAAACGCATACATATTACATATACTGTACCAAAAAGTAAATATTTACTTAAGAATAAAATATATTAAAATAATATTTTATTTCTTATCAATAATGAGACAAAAAAACAGATGAAAGCGGTACAGTTATTGTGTCATTGCACGACGTAAATATGTGCAAAATGTCGAGTTTCTATGATGAACCGTTTGTGAGAGAAAATAAGGTACACTGTAAAAAAAATTATTTCGAAGAACATTTTTGGTACACAAATACCTGAAGTTATATGCATGCAACATAGCTGTCAACTATTATTTAACGTAACTAAAACGTGTTGGTACAGGACAAGATTTAATCTAACTCGTTTTCACCCCCACCCTCCTCCTTCCTAAAAACGTAAATTTCGGTCGACTTTCCAATACCCCACGTCAGAAACGGTGCAAAGATGGAACTTGCACTAATCGACTTAGGGGATCCGACAACATAAAAATACGCGTTTGAAATAACGAATTTACCGTATATATTCGAATATAAAGAGCACCCAAAAATCAAAGTAGCATACGATGAGCAAACAAAATTTCGAATATAAAGTGTACCCAGGAGTGGATTTCAGTTTCAGTTTTTGGCCTGGACGGACTGCTTGGAGGGAACAAATAATTTTTTGAGCACTACAACGGGCCGAAAGAGGATTTTACTTTCTTCAGTCTGATAGCTGGAAACTTTTAGCCTGGTCGGGCAAGACTACCCCTGGATGTAAGAAAAAAAAAAAAAAAAATTAGACAGTGAAAATACCATATTTCAGTATATTCTGTTCTCTGTGCACAACAACTAGGTATTATTTATTACACTGTTTCTAGCGAGCTTGCATTGTTGATTGCGTATTTTCTTTCTATTTTCCTGGGCGGTGATCTATAGTGATAGCATATTATACCATCTACTAAGTGTGCATTGTTGGAAGTCATGACCGAGACTAACAATAAGAAATTTATTACCTACTTAGGTATATTTCTACTTACTACGTTCGTTTTAGTAATATTTCAAAGACGTGTTAGCGCTTTATTTTTGTGATACTGTATTTACTGACATGGTGGGTAATATTTCTATAAGACTTTAATTGCTGCAAATGTGAATTAAAGTTTATTACCCAACCAAAATTAGTATACCGGTATATCCTATATATACGAACGAGACTCGTACGGAATCAGCACCATAGGCTGCAAAACTTGAATTAACTGTTGTTTGAACTCGAACTGTAGCAGCGAAATGGATAGTCTTTCGAAAGCCCAATAGTCATTTAAGTCGCTCCTTCTAGCTGGCAACCTCCTTACAATGTTAGAGACACTCCTGAGTTCAATATGATAAGAGGCTGAGTGGACCTCAGAGCGCCAGCATGGCCGGAATTAGTTTCCGATATAGATGTTTCCACGTGGGAGTCTGCTGGAGAGGAGACCCTCCTGACTTTTAAACCGCCTCATAGTTTCGACCCTCCTGGACAGAGTTGTATGACAGTGTGAATTTAAAATGATGTCCACATGCATTGACTGAACGACAGCGGGAAAACCGTAGGAATCGACTCAGGGGATACAGAGAAAGTATAGTTTCAGCAAGGCTTCATTTGGTTAAGAAAGCGATTCAGCAAGGTTTCCTTTAGGTAGGCCTACAGGCTGAGGTAGATTTCTACCCCCACAGTAGGTAGAGACCTTGTCGTGGTTGTGGGGCTTTAAACCATCCGTGCCGTTTCCGATGTTGGGGATTCGTTGGACCTTGCTGAATCGACCCTCCTGAGCCGATTCAGCTGAATCGACTCAGGAGGGTCTAAGTGTCAGATTAAAACTTGAATTCCGGTCGCGCATGCCTTGCTCTATATCGTAAACCTATGAGGCGGTTTAAAAGTTTTCAGGGGTGCAGGTTCCGTGACTCGACTTGCACGACGTAAGGGGAAACAGATATTATGGAAGATGAGTAGATGAAAAGCCATGTAGCTCGGATGGAGTTCCCTCATGTCCAGATTCACATTCAAACTTGGAACACTCTCTCCAGAAACCCTCCCGAGCCGATTCAGCAACGTCCGCCATCTTGAATATGATACCCTTTGTAGCACTTTTTCGCACTCAAAATTATGTTTTTCTATGAGTATTTTTTTTTACTTTTAAACCGCCTCATAGAAACATAATTAGCAAGAAACGGCGTGTTTGCGGTCCCGGGTTCAATTCTCGGCTGGAGTCCCCCGTTAGAGACCCTCCTGAGTCGATTCCTCGACTTCTGATGGAATCCTAGCCACGTCAACTTGAGGAATCGACTCAGGAGGCAGATGGGACTTCTATGAGGTAACAATTATCACCAAGACTCGAGATTTTTCTGCCCACCTTAGTTCAAACCGTTTTCTGTCCCTCACAAGTTGAATGGAGTGTAACTATCTCAAGTTCATAGGCCTATAACTCCCACGCCCATTGCTGACTGACGCTGGGTGCCTCCTGAGTGTTAGAGACCTGCACGGGCCGGTCTCAGTCCGAGGCCCGCAGCCCGGCCACTGACCTGCTAGTGTTGCGAGTTTAAATGGGGAGGTGGACTTCTTTGACTTTTCTTTCAGGTCGTGCAACGCGGCCGGCAGGAGGGTCTCTAACTTCTATGGGGCGGTTTAAAAGTAGAATATGTACACAGGGAAACAGCTGAATTGTGTCAATCCCACAGGTTTATACGTAGGGAACTAACTGCATGTATGATTCGATTCTTGCGTGCGTATGCATCCGCCTCATAGAAACCTAATTTTCGGGAGGTGATACTGAATACACTGTCATGACTGTCTTCCATGGAGACAATGGGCTGAGTTGGACCACAGTTGTAAAGCAGTCAATAATATGAACTTTTAAACCGTCTCATTTAGAGATCCTTCTGAGTCGTTCTTTTGAGGTCAGACTTTTATCTGCACATATAGATTGGGTGTGAATCAGCCTTCTTCTCCGTTTGATGGGAGTAATCTGGAGGGTCTCTAACGAGTCTGCATGGAAAAGGAAGAGGATTCTGGAGAGGAGAGCGATGCGGCTTGCTCTTTTATGAGTTGAGCAAGTTTCAAGATAACGGTCATGGCGAACAGTCTCTACCCAAACGGCGCGTTTGCTTTAATGATAGTTTAGCCCCCTTACCCAATAACAAACACGCAGTTTCCGAATCTTGTGAGGCAAAATCGCTCTATATCGGAAACGGCGCGTTCGCGCCAAATGAAACCTCGCTGTTTTTCGACTTAAAAGTGACCCTCCTGAGTCGATTCAGCAAGGGAGCCAATTGTTAAGTCGCTCCATATCGGATTTCTATGAGGCGGTTTAAAAGTTCATGTTAGAGCAGGAGGGTCTCTAACTATATCGGAAACGGCGTGTTTGAATCAACTCAGGAGTGCAAGTTTCATTTGGCGCACAGTTGTGGGGCACTGACCCAACAGTTTTACCATTTTGGGGATTTCTACTGAATATCGCCAACTCAATATGGAACAAGTCACGGAAAAAATAAAAGTCGCGTGAACTTTCGCTCTATATCGGAAACGCCAATTAGGGTGACTAGATGTCCGGGTAACTCTTTTCACGGTAGTCATAGGCGCAACTGCATGCTGATGGTTAGAGACCCTCCTGAGTAATTGTGCCTCTTCAGACGCGACGTCCTATAATCCACTACTGGATGAATCTCATTTTCCTCCCTATGTATTTCTTATGATGTGACGACGGATATCGATGCCCTCCTGTAGTTTTTTATGCATGACTAAAAAGAAAAGCATGCGGCGCGCCAATTCATCCGGCCTTCTAACCAGGATAATTTTGAATGCGATGCTGACCAGACGGGTTGGGAGAGGCAAGATGGTAGGAAAGAAGAAGGAGAACGTTTCCTCCCACTTTCTTCATTCCACCAATTCTCCCACCATCATCAGTTATTTCTTTCCAATTGCAAAACCGAAATCACGCTCCCCTTTTAACCGCATTTGTGGTTGTAACCCACTTACCAGTGTTGCCAACCTATTTAATTTCATCGTTGTAAGAGGTCGGGTAGAAACACATACAGCACCTCTTTCGGATTCTATGTGAATTTTTGCAGAGAGGGGAAAATTCCAACCATTCGCGGGAAAATATGATCAAATGCAAATTGAATCCCCTCCTGAAGCTCTGCCGCTGGTGAGCTTCAGATAATGTCGCTCTATATCGGAAACGGCGCGAGTTTTCTCATTTGGCGCAAACGCGCCGTTGATGTTCGAAATTTTTACAAATATTGGTGATGGGTGTTCCTGAGTCGATTCAGCAAAACCGCGTCTACCATTTAATCATGACTGGAGTCGGCTAAGATTTCGAATTTGCGTGCAAGGTGGAGCTACGATCGAATAAAAATAAATCGAAAAATCTCCCCTTATAAATATTCCAGCTGTTCAAACCGCCTCATAGAAACATTAGCTCGGCCCGTCACGATTCGCCTTTAGATGTTTCAGGTCGTGCAATTTAAACCTGCGCCGTTTCCGATACAGAGTCGATAACTCAGGAGGGTCTCTAACATAAAGATTCGCATTCAATGGCGAGAACATTAAACGAAACGTCCTATATCGGAAACGAACGGGACGAATTCGCTTTTGTTTCTCAACAGTAGGCACTGAATCGATTCAGGAGGGTCTCTAGAAACGACACTTTTAAACCGCCTCATAGAAAATGAACACATACAAACACACGACTGCATGAGTTATATACAAGACATTGTTCTTGGCAATCAGCATCTACTATTTTCCGCGACTTGTCGAATTGGGGAGGGGAAAGTATTCGGGAAGATGAAGGCCCTGCCGAATGAGTTAGATAAGTGGTTAGGACAGTACTAGGTACAGGAGTTTGCGCCAAATGAAACCTTGCTTATTTTAAAAGTTGCACGACCTGAATGTCATACAACCAACTTGCTGTTTGATCACCAACAGTTGCTCACGAAAAGGGTCCCGGAGTAAATTTCATTTCTCTAGTTGTTTCTATGAGCGTTTGCGCCAGCTTTGCTATTACTGAAACATGATTTAGGTGTGAACTCCCTTCATCTTTGCAATTATGTTTCTATGAGGCGGTTTTACACTTTTAGTTGAAGAAACTAAATGTTGCAAGATTTGGGTATGCAAATGATTATCCGTCGCTCTATATCGGAAATAAATTTTTACGGGCATCCCGGGTTCAGGACACGTTTGCGCCAAACGCAGCTGCAGCGGGGCGGAAGACATGCGAAGTCTCTCCGCTTCCAATAGTATAGATTTCGTCCATTTGCAAACGCGCCGTTTCCGCACAACGAGATAGATGAAAATATTGAGACCCTCCTGAGACGATTCAGTAAGGTGTCATTTGGCGCAAACGACTCAGGAGGGTCCATTATTTCATTCCAGGTGGTGCAACTTTCATTTGGAAAATACTGACCGAGACAATAACAATGCATGAAGTTTTCATACGTATTAAAGTTTCGGGAAAGGTCGTGCAACTTGTTTCTATGAGGCGGTTTAAAAGAAGTACAGTCACAGTTAAAAGAAACGACCGACAAGACGTGTTGGGAGAGGAGAGCCGAAGCTCCACAATCCCAGAAGACCGTCGCTCTATATCGGAAGCTCTTAGAAACGGGTTTTCCAATCACTGGCAGTCAGTATACCGATAGGAAGTTTGTGGAATAAAGGTTTCATTTGGCGCGCTAAATGAAAGTTTGAAAGCCGCAAATTTCTTCATCCTATTTTAGTAAACCCAGGTCGCTCTATAACGGAAACGGCGAGGAGTTTCTGTAAATCGTAAGAGGGAATGTTTTTCATGAAGCACGCCTATGCTCTAAGCCAAATGTGCAGGGTTGCGTCCCCGTGACACCAGGAGAGCTACCGTCGCTCTGTATCGGAAACGGGTAAGCTGTAGAGAAGTCCAAGAAGTTTGGTTGTTTTAGCAGATATCGGAAACGGCGCGTGACTTATGTAGTTCCTTGATTAGTGCCTTCTTTGACCCCGTCGGAGGTGATCGGAGATGTTACCCGATGGGCTGCTCACCAACCCGCATTAGCTGACAGAGAATATGTTAGAGACCCTCCTGAGTCGGTTCCTCAAGGTTTCATTGAAAAAAGCGGGAATAGAGCCGAACGGCAAGTAGGTCACGTTGTACAGTGTTTCCGATATAGAGCGATCTTTCAAAACCCGAACCCTCGGTCGTGCAACATAGATAAGATTGAAAAGAAGTTGCACGCCCTCTTGACCCTCCCACCGAACTTCTTGTATCGATTCTCTCTTGGTCGTGCAACATTCTACTTTCCCTTACTGAATCAACTCAGGAGGGTCTCTAACATAAATTTTGGAAGTGGAATTTTAAGTCACTCTATATCGGACTATTCCTTTCTCTTATAATAGTTGAAAATGAAGTTACCGGATCCGAGAACCAGTTCCAAATGAAAGCTTGCTGAAGAGTTTCAGAGAAATATGTTACAGACCCTCCCGAGTCGATTCGTAGAATGAATCAGAAAGATTGGCGTTTAGCATAATGATAATGTAGTTTACCCTCCTGAGTCGATTCTCACAACGCCAGTTCACCATCTTTATCAGCAAGGTTTCATTTGGTGAGAATCAAAATAAATTAGGTTTCTATGAGGCGTACAGCCCGTTAGGGCAGGAGGGTCTCTAACATCCACTTTTATTTTTCGTGCTAGCAGCGAGAAGAATCCTGAGTCGATTATTTTGAATGCGAATTTAAGTTTTTTTTTTACAAATAGCAGCAAGTGATGGCATTGCAGTGGAGGATCTAACATAAAGATGTTTCTATGAGGAAGCGCCAAATGAAACTTTTAATTAGGAAAAATTGAAAAGTTCATTTCAGGATTGTTGTGCGACTTTAGTGGGTGAGGCCAAATGAAACCTTGCTGAATCGACTCAGGAGGGGCAGACCCTCACAATTGAATGATGCCTTTCTCGGAGGGAGAAAGTGGTATGCTGCCTGTGGAATGAAGCACCAAGTTAGGAAGGAACGTGTAGGTGGGAAGAATCTATACGCCGGTTGTCTTCAAAATTCAACGAAAAACTGGCTATATCGGACAGTAAACCGGAAGTCGAGCCTGGTTAATGCACCTCAAGTAGGATACGTGCTCATAGACACTCACAATCGCGCTCTACCACTAAGTCACCGTATTTAGTCTGTTTCTATGAGGCGGTTTACCCTACAACCCTTGAATCGTTGGTGTCGACAACCTGCGAAACTACGCATCGCTCTATATCGGAAACGGCGCGTTAAAAAGCGTTTCATTTGGCGCAAACGCGCCGTTTCCGATATAGAGCGACTTTTGAAACCTTGCTGAATCGACTCAGGCGACTGAGGAGCCCACGCCGATCGATAAGGGATCCATGTTCGCTATTAACACGTTGCCCGAAACAGGGCTCGAATCCATTCATTTGTCTTCCTGTCCCTCCTGGTTTTATAGAGCGACCCTTGCTGAATCGACCTTGCTGTTAGATTTGTGAGCACTGCACCCCTTCCCTTCAATAAAATTCGAATAGCGCTCTATATCGGAAACGGCGCGTTTGCGCCAAATGAAACCTTGCTGAACTTGCGCCAAACACTTACTTCGGTTCTTTAAAGAGACCCTCCTGAGTCGATTCGCCAGTAACGGCCCGCGGTGGCTCAATAGTTAAGAGCGCAAAAGTATCGCCAGTTGTACAATTCGCATTCAAAATCGACTCAGGAGGGTGGAGGTCATGGGTTCGACCGAGCCGCCGTAGCTCAGGTAGCCCCTCCGCACAATTTTACCTTATGAGGCGGTTTAAAAGAAATGAACTGGTAGAACTTTTAAACCGCCTCATAGAAACCTCCTCTTAAGAGGGGAAAAGAATGATGTTGTTGAGGTTTTGCGTCCGTATAAGGTTTGAAGTTCTGCGCAAACCTGATCAATTTCGGCCCAACAAGAAACTTGTGATACCAATTAACTGTAGTTCTCGATGGCCCCGTTGGTCGCTCTATATAGGTTAGACCTCCTCCAGAGTCGGCTGGGGGAAAAGATTATCTACTGTCGCCATTGATTTCAAAACACTCTCTATATCGGAAACGGCGCGTTTGCGCCAAAATGAACTTTTAAACCGCCTCATAGAAACAGAGACGGAGTAATGTAGTTAC
Source organism: Lepisma saccharinum (assembly GCA_022664845.1). Taxonomy (NCBI): domain Eukaryota; kingdom Metazoa; phylum Arthropoda; class Insecta; order Zygentoma; family Lepismatidae; genus Lepisma; species Lepisma saccharinum. Next base: position 24,542 of record JAGDQP010025951.1, read on the forward strand.
CATAAAAGAAACTTCCTCAAGGTTTCATTTGGCGCAAACAAATCGACTTAGGATGCTCGCTCGACCCCTTTCAAAAAATTACATATTAAAAAAATAGGCCACTGGCTCTCGAACTTTTTAATCATTTGGCGCAAAAGTTCATTTCCTCAACAACAGAATACGGTGGTGCTAATAGAGATCCTCCTGAGTCGATTCAGCAAAGTTTCATTACAGACACACTAGTGGATTGTATAGTTCGTTGCCTCTAAGATTTTGGCTCAGGCCGAATGCTTGGTAATTATGTTTCTATAAAATGCATAACTTCAATTGAGGAGAAAAAGGAAGAATTGCTATCCAGCACATAATTACTCCCTAACACCCTTTAATACACTTGGAAGGAAGGAGGCAGTACTTCACCTTCACATTCAGTGATTATTTTCAACAGCGGAGCGCTCGGTATATAAGGACGAACAGGTAAGCAACTCGTTTGCGCCAAATAAAAACTAACGTAACTCAGGATAGGATATACCGGTATACTAATTTTGAGTCTCACATTTTAAGTGAATACAAGGCGCACCCCGATTTCAAGCCGTCTAAAAAATTGAAAAGGTGCGCCTCATATTCAGAAATATACGGTAGCTGGCGGCTTGAAACTTTACCGTATATCCATCGTGTAGGCTATTATATTATATCCAACCTGATTTTTCTAAGCCGTCTTTGCTACCTCAATATACTATCTATAGTGAACAAATCGAGAATGTAGGTCCTATTTAATAAAATAATAATGACCCATGGATTTTTAAACACTTTTGGATTCCTAGCTGTCACCACGTGAGTACAGAAGTGTATGTGACAATTATTTACAAGGACGTTGAGTGTTCACATGACTCAATAGCAGACGAAAGATGGCGTACGTAAATCAATATTTATCCCTTTTCCAACTTTTCTTTCCATTAATATCCAATAGCCCAAACAACACCGAAGAAAAAAGAAATGCAATGTATATGAAGCTCTTACAACGGAGCACCACCAAGTAATTCGGTTTACTATTTCTACCTTTTAGTAGCCTAGCTTTAACATGAAGTCAGTAATGCATAGGGTCAAGGGCACGATTCTACAGTCCCTTCTTACAAGCAGTTATTTTATTTCGGCTTTCAGTTAAACGTACACATTTCTTCCCATTTGTAAAAGAAACTAAAATTAATTGCATCTCTTCTCGTTGAGAAATTACAAAACACTAAAAAAAAAGTACTGGATGTACTTTCATAGTAGTACTTACAAGGCTTGCAATTTAATGTCGAGCTCTAATTCTTCTTTTACGAATCGCGCTAGAACACTATCCAGTAAGTGCACACCAGACTCGGTCATGTAAAGACATATAAAATTAGCCTGTCATAAAATTTTTATCAATAGTTCCCAGCAACGTCATCCACAAATCAATAACTAAATAATAATTTTAAATGCACTAAAAATATCCTTCGACCTTCATATTTGTTGTTGTTGTTGACCAGAAACACTCATCACCTCAAAATATTAACACATCAACCAGAGTTTGATTATTTAACAGCTCTTGGTCATTGATCACATGTTTAAAGGACATCGGTTGATGGGATTCGATATGGTAAAGGGGGAGATCACGTTTACAGAACATCCTAGTGTTTAAAACTTAAAAAGCTCATAGATTTCCCTTCAACATAGGGTGAGACTGTTGCTCATGTCTGTGACGGACAGTGGTTCGTCCTGATTTTATTTGGAAAACTGGGGGGGGGGGCAAGAAAATTAATATTAAGGGCTGATTTTCATGAAACTTTACGTTGCTTGAGATTTGGGTGAGTAGCCAATTGAAACACATCTTTAATGCGTATGCAAAG
>JAGDQP010025952.1:0-26033 GCA_022664845.1 Lepisma saccharinum
CAGCTGTAACGCAACACGATGTTCAAACTGTGAATGTTTTACCCTGGCCAGCACGATCACCAGATCATGTATGGGACATAATTGGACGCCAGCCTTATGCTCATCTCCAACCAGCAACAACTTCGGTCGACCTGACCGTCCATGTGCAGCAGGTGTGGAGAATCATCCAATATCTCCACGATAGAGTGCATACGCCTGTACATGCCTGCACAGAAGATGGTGTTGATTGCACAGGTTACTAAAAAGAGCGACATTATGACATGGCGCTGGGCGCGCTTGTAAGTTGTGACCTTGTAGCTAACATCAATGTACACTTATCTGATGCCCAAGTTTCTTTCACTTACCGTAACTTCTTGGTGCTAGGATTAAATCTTTCGTCAACGTACTTTTGAGAAAGCGAGTCATTATAATAAATTCTTATAAAAAAACGTTAATTCCTTACCGACTTCGTTCGAGCTGCCACAGCGATAGCATATTGAGCAAATTTTTCCAGATTCACCAAATCCGCAGATTCTGTAAGAGCCACTGCTTTCTGCTGCCACTCATCAAGGTCTTCGACGGCAGTCATTGTGTAGAAGATCTAAAAGAAATTTAAGAACATTATTTTCATCAATTAATGATGCTTTATCTACATAACAGCAATAGTTTTTCTCCGACTTGCGCATTTAATTTATCTCAACTTAGTTTTTCTGTTGGTTTCTGGCCGAGCCGGATAGTGTGGAGGTACAATCGGTCTCGATTGTAGGGGTCTAGTGCTCTCAAGCTTTTCCCCACAAAAACATTCCAAAATGAAATGACTGAAGAAACACACTTAACTAGTCAAAAATTTAATTAAAAATTAAACGTATTTTAATTTTTAGAAATGTCAAGAGTAAAGTTTATATAAAGTTAACTTTAAATGGAAAAAATAAATAATTTTAATACCCAATTTAAACATCATTTCTTTAGCATCTCAACAAAATCCAAGTTGAAGGCTGCACCTAAATTAAAAGTAATCTATGGATTCTTTTCTTTCCTCCTCACCTTGATGGCAATGTTGTTACTTTATATTGAACACTATACTTTATCAACATTGTGTTTCATTTTTCTGACCTCCACCCAGTACTGTAGTGAGGGATAAAATAGTACCGGGGCGCTTGGTTTCTGAATAGTTTGTTAGAGTGTGAGCATTGCATGTACCGTGTATATTAATGTATATGTATCAATAGCATTCATACTACAATCACCATAGTGAGGGGTGGCGTCTAAAAAATGTACCGAGGCAAGGCCCTGGTTCCACGTCACCCTTGCCTCCACCGCGATTCCCAATAATATAACTTGCCAAAGATTTCGTAGATCCGAATTTTTTACAGTGTGACATCTCGGCATGTAGGACTGGTGAAGCGTTGATTTAAAATATGACAGGTGTGGTATTAATGCATTGTGGTATATTATGGGAAAAAATCTTCTATAGGCCAATTTTGCAAATCTGAATGAAATGTATATTACTCTATGTTTAATTGAACTGAATTGTTTACAACCTTTAGGCATCTATGGTTCAGGACGGGACAGGGGAGTAGGAAAAGATACGAAGAGTTACTCAGGTCCAAGTTCAGAGTACCATCCCACCATTTCCTTGGTGTAAGGAAACTCCTGTAAAACCCTCAGCCAAAATGGTCAGCCGGTGGCATTGAACCAAGAACCTCCCCACTGCAAAGCCAATGCTCTATCAACTGAGCCACGCTTACTCGGTCACAACCTATTTGAGAACATAATGCAGAGGGTGGTGGAAAGGGCAAGGACCCCAACTACATATTTCATATAGGTGGACAATTAGTTATGTGAACTGAAAAATTTCATACATTTTCATTCGAAAAATGTAAATATTTTTATTAATTGCATTAATATGCACAGCATATTCTGATCAGGAGATAACTGCTATCCAACGGTGATAAAGTAATGTAAGATGTCTCAGTGTAGCTTGGTGCCGAAAACCAGGGAAGGAATCAGCTTCTCGGAAACTGGCACAATTGGTAGGCCTGTACCTGGTAGCTACCAATGTGCCTAAACCAAAACAGACACAGAGAGCCTAAGCACAAGCAGTCAGCCTTATAGACTAATATTAGAAGGGGTTGACTACTGGGCACAGTTACTTAGTGGCTTCTCTCCAGTTTCCAGCCAGGTTTGTTTGACTACAGGCATTTTTTCAGTTTGTTGAAGTCGTTCACCGTCTTATTCTGCACATCTACATCTCAGTTCTGGAGCGAAATTGACCTCGGGGTGGCCAAGAGGTGAGCGTGCTCGCTTTCTGTGCATGTGGTCACGAGCTCAATTCCCGCCGGAGTCCATTGAACAGAGTGGTTCGGAGTTCATTTTAGGAAGCACTGTAGAACCTGACCATCTCCTTTAAGACATTAATAACAATTCAATTCTGGAGGGAAAAGATACTCCTTTAACTATTTTTAAACCAAACAATTACAACAAGAAGTTACAAATATCAACTTCGTTTAAATATTGACCTTACAGAAGTGATTCTGGGCGTTACTTTACAATGAGGAAAAATATACGCGATATGTTCACATTCGCTGGTGTATGTCATTACTAGGTATCTCTGTTAACCCATTGTTTTCACCAAAAAAGATCTATGTAGGGTGGCCGAATACTGGCTAGCTATATCTTCATCTGCTCTCTTTTATAAATTCATTAATGCAACATATTCGACAATCCGGCTGAGCAGTGGTGGACTTAGGAACACTTACCCTAGTATTATAACACGAACATAAAAAAATTCACTATTTTATATAAATAATAATATTAAATGTTACCTGGTAGCCAATAACTTTGCCCCTAGCAGGCACTGCTTCCCACCACACTTCCACACTAGAATCGGAAGTTGCGACTGCTTGGACGTTCATGGGAGCACGGACTATGTCTCTCTCCGTGTGCAGATACACTTTCTCACTATAAGGCCCAGCTCCTTGGCTTGTATGCGCTCTTATGCGGAAAACATAGTCTGTGTTCTCTTCTAAATTCGGGAATACAGTCTATAAATAAAAGGGAAAAGTAAAAACAGGTATTACACAGAAGAGAATAAAATTTTCCAACGTGGAAAGAACGTTATTCAAGTTGGTAGCATTTTTCATGAAAAGACAGTACAAGTACATAATAAAAGTTTTCTTTTTAAAAGTAAATGACACTAGTTTGACATAGGTAATCTATAAAAACTGGAGTGATAAAGAATGCTGGACTAAAACATGGTAAAGCGATGTTAGTCAACAAAGGCTACGGAAAGGAAAAATAAAAACATCAGAAAGATGAAAAATCCCTTTCGGTAGGCCTACAGGCTGAGGTAGATTTCGAAGTTTCGCTGGGAGCCGGGGCTCGCCCCCCAACTTCAGTGCTTTTGAGAGGATGCGCCTCCTTTATCTTAACCAAAATCTCCCTGCAGCACTACACCACCACGGAGTACATCTTCACCCTCCCACGGTTGGCTGCGCCCCCAAAGGGAAGATTTGCCCCATTTATTGTAACCTACTCTTGGTCATACACCTTCATTGAAAATTTCGTTTCTCTACCTTCAATGATTTGGAAATTGGGTTTTTGGGGCGGCCATTTTGGATCCAAGTTGACGACTTTTTGAAAGTTTTCTTATTTTTTCGTGACCTACTTGTGATAGTACAACTTCAAGTAATATTTCATTTATCCAGCTCAAACGGTGTGCAAAATGGGATTTTGGGCGGTCATTTTGGATCCAAGATGGCGACTTTTCCCAAATGTTGTGATATTTCCCTAAGCTACTCGTCATAATGCACCTTTATGCCAAATTTCGTATCTCTAGCTCAAACGGTGTGGGAAATGGATTTTTAGGTCCGCCATTTTGGATCCAAGATGGCGTCTTTGAACTCATTAGGTAACATTTTCATAATCAAAAAGTGATGTTGTACCTTTATGCCAAATTTGATTTCAATAGCCCCAGCGGTTTAGGCTGTGTATTCTATACAACAATGGGTTCGGCGGCCATTTTGGATCCAAGATGGCGACCGATTTTGCTCATTAACGAACTTAACCGAGCCATTAAGCCTAGAAACAGCATATAAAAATTTGGTTCAAATATCTTCAAAATTATGGCCGCTAGCGTGTTTATATATATATATATATATATATATACATACACTTTCATATCGTACCGATCTCAATAGGTATATTTTCTTCGAAATCTACCTAAAAACTGCATGAGTAAGGAAGTGAGAGTATATGATATTCTTTCATGATGGATTTTGAAATAGCTGGCAGAGAAAAGACCGCAGATAAGACGAGAAAAAAATGGAGTAAAGAGGTAAGAGACTTCTAAATTCCGTGGATTCTGGTTTAAAATTTTGCAAAGATTTGTCAGCGGATGACTACGCTTGGAATTCTCAAAAGAAAAAGAACTTCCATCAGTCTCAAAAAGAAGACTACTATTTCTAGATAAACATAAGAACAAGAATGAAAACAAATTCACTGTATGTTAATGGTACACCATCTTTAAAGCTCTCTATACCGTTGACGTCACATGTTGCGATGTACACTAGCTGGTTTCCTTCTCACAACCATTTTGTCATAGATTTGCATGTCCACACTTGTTCCAGCGCTGCATGAAGAGTACACGCAGTGTCAAACACATTTCAGTTGAAAATATTTATACACAAACAAAACACACATCAGTTTACACACACACACATTATTATGTGACTACAATACAGCAGCTTCATCTATTAAGGTTCATAGATTTTCTCCACCTCTCACTAAACAAAGTTCTGGAATTGGCGGTTTGATCATTAGTATGAAGGTATTTCTTATATGGAAATCAAGATTGAAAGATAATAAATGTAATATTTCGTAAGCAAGCTAAAGTCTTATAAACGTAACAAGGCCTAACTGAAGTCCCGCACAATTTTGTTTGAGCACCGTAGGTCATAAACTACGAGTAAAGACCCTCAAAATTCGCGATTCGAGAATTTGAAAAAAAAAAAAAAAAAAAATGCGGAAAGTAATAGGTTTTTTTTTTAGAATGAATGGCAGCGACGATGGGATGACGTAGCTGTTAATAAATTGAAAGAAATTAAGTTAACTGTTGCTCCATGGAAATCATCTTGCCGAGATAGTAGGCGTGAAGAAGTCATATTATGTAGTCAACGTATAGGAAGGACACAGTCGCCTGACACACGGTTATTTGTTACGACGATTGGATCCACCACATTGTAATAATTGCAATGTGGTTTTAAGTATTCGTCACGTGCTTTTAGATTGTCCCGGATATAATCATCTCAGACAACGTTATAACATCCCCAATGACATGGTGTCATTATTAGGGGATCAACCAGATATGTTGCGGAGAGTTTTTATGTTTGTCCATGAGACACGTTTATCTCCGTCTATCTGAGATGATTGTGCTGGTTAGGTGTTAAATTTTATGTAGTATTATTTTATTTCTGTGAAGGCCCATTTACAGCCTTTACGTCTTTACTTTTTATGCTAAAGACTCTCTAAATCTTTAGTTTTTATTATTATTTTATGTTTCTGAAGAAATTTACCCTCTTCAGCTTTTTTATGCTTTTATTATTTTAGTGAATTAACAGCTATATTTAGACGTGACAAAGTTAAGGGGCTTCCCCGTATCGGGACGGGCGTAAGCCATAGTGCTGTTACCGCCCATACAATTAATTTTATCTTATCTTTAATATATATATATATATTTTTTTTGCTATCTACTATATGAAATTTGTGGATTTCTACTCGAGAATTTTCTGTAATTTTTCTTCATTTTCAAGAATAGTTGACATTCTACTGCAGTTTTCGTAAAACTTATAATAGTTCAGTTAAGGTTAATGTAAAACAACGATCTCCAACGAAAGATGGCAGCACTATCCCCGTACATGTCTCATGTATTTTTATCGTTGTACGAAACTTCAATGCTGCTTCTACGAATTCAAGCCTAGAGGAATTATAACTCTCAGGAAAGAAAGTTTTCATAACCAATTGAAGAGTTCGATCATTGTCCATTTTTTTATTTTATTTTTTCTTCATTGTTGATATTCACAACAAGCAAACAAGCAATTTCAACAATGAAGAAAAACGAAAATAAAAAATCGATAATGATCAAACTCTTCAATTGGTTATGAACTTTCTTCCCTGCAAGGTAGAACTCTCTAGGTTTGAATTTGTAAGGAGGAGCATCGAAATTTCGTGCAACGATAAAAATACATTAGGCATATACGGAGATAGTGCTGGGCCATCTTTTGTTGAAGATCGTTGCTTTACATTAACCTTAAGCTATTTAATAGTTCGCTAGTTCGGTTCGGCAAGTGATCCACGAAAAAATATTCTGGAGAATATTTCAAAGTTGCTAGACAAGAAAGTATCTGGTGTAGTAAAAAGTAATCCATTATTTTGCCAATAGATGGCTTCAGTGATCTGTATCTCGCGTTGTGTAAGTTCGATCGGGTTCAACGAGATGGCGTTCAAACGATGAGATTGCGTACTACAAACACTGTTCAGATAGTTGTGATGAGTTGACTCAGTGTTGTGTGAGCGCGCGTCAAAATGGACACTAGCAAAGAAAAAATACGCTATATTTTACAGTTTTTCTTCCATAAAGGCGAAAACGCACGCCAGGCGGCTGCAAATGTGAATAGTGTTTATGGTCCTGATACTGTAACAGCCAATCACGCGCAATTTTGGTTTCGTCGATTCCGTGCCGGTAATTTTGACGTTAAAGATGTACCACGCACTGGAAGGCCACGTGTCGAACATGTCGATAAAATCATGGACATTGTTGCGTCCGACCGTCATGTAAGCACTGTTTCGATTGCCCAAGAGCTAAACATTGCACAAAAAACCGTGTGGAACCATTTGCATAAGGCTGGATACAAAAAGAAGCTTGATGTATGGGTGCCACATGAGTTAATGCAAAAAAAACCTCATGGACCGAATTTCCATCTGCGAATCGCTGCTGAATCGCAACAAAAGCGACCCATTTCTGAAGCGGTTGGTGACTGGTGATGAAAAGTGGATCACTTACGACAACGTCACGCGAAAACGGTCGTGGTCGAAGCGCGGTGCGCCGGCGCAAACGGTGCCCAAGCCAGGATTGACGGCCAGGAAGGTTTTGCTGTGTGTTTGGTGGGATTGGCAGGGAATTATCTACTATGAGCTGCTCCCCTACGGCCAAACCCTTAACTCGGAACTATACTGTCAACAATTGGACCGTCTGAAGGCAGCAATCGCCCAGAAGCGGCCAGCTTTGGCCAATAGGAGAGGCATTGTGTTCCACCAGGCCACACACATCGATAGTGACTCGCCAGAAGCTCCGGGAGCTTGGTTGGGAGGTTCTTATGCATCCACCTTATAGTCCTTTCTTTTCACACTTTTCATTTGTGCGTTCACAAACAAAAAGAACAAATTTAAAGGAGACAAACCTGGAGCTTTTGTAATTCTCTGCTTTTGAGGCAGCTGTCTGAACTTGACACACATCTTTATCTGTATACATGTTAGAGAGAATATTTAAAGAACATGTAATTTGAAAAGCATGCAAAATAAATGTAGTGGTAATTACTTAAGAAATATTACTTCGTACCTTTCATTTCTATTCACAAATTTCACTTAAAAACACCCAAGAAATTTGACCGCGAACTCAAGAATTTTGGCATTAGCACAATTTTAGTGATTTTCAATCAAGAATTACGCTAATGCATAATTCCAGGGTCCACGGTCCGTATGCACGATTTTCCAGGGTCTCGATCTATGAATATACATGAAGAGCTTAATTTCAAATGAATCTTTGATGAAGTTTAAACAAATTATTTTAGTAAAAACCAGTGATTCTGCCAGACCTCCTTCCCCTGTGAGGAGTGCCACCCAAAATTCTTGAGCGCACTCCAACCTTTAAATCTTTTAAGGACAAAAAAGTAGATAGAAACCGTGCAAAACTCCACTTCCACCCCTGGTCCAAATGAGTGTTGATCAGTGTTTCGTCTGAGGAAGGTGTAAATACATCACCGAAACCGTAATGCTTACTGCGTGTGTTTACAATAAAGTCAAGTGTATAAGCCATGTCAGCCTATTTGAATTAACTTAAGTGTGGATAAAAGACCTCAATATAGTAATATTCAAAATATTTCAAAAGCAAATGCCAGGATTAGACATTCTTGAACATAGTTTCCTGGTACTTTCAGAACACTACGTAATATGGATGACTGAAAGTCAGAGTGAACCAACTCCACTTTCAGTCGATATTCAGTTATTAGAGTTTTCAATTTCCTTACTTGGCACACTGCTTATGTTGTGAGAGTATACGTGTTACATATTTAGTTCATGGCGTTTGGTTCACTCTGGCTTTAGGCCATATGATGTTACGGATTTCGAGTTGTTAGCAATTGCTGAGTAACACATTATCAAAGATTATGACGTCATAATTTAATTGAAGGCTTATATACAGGGTGAGCCTGAAATAAAAAGCTTTCTTTACCTGACTCGCTGCCATACTGATCGACTTACGTCAACGAAGCTCACGTGATGCTGACGTCACGATGACAAATGAAAAGCGGAGGTCGTAAACTTGAAAACTTTCTCTATAAAACAGTACTATATGCTTCCTTATGTAACAAGCAATTTTCAATTTGTAAAGCGTTTAATATGTATATTTCTTTTAGGCTAACCCTGTATAGCAACGTACAATATCTCGAGCCGGGGCCCATTATATTTAACAGTAATCTGTACGTAGTAGGGGACTATTCGAAAATTTCTGATACTGCTATTAAATTTTGAAATGTTCTGAAAAATATAAAAGAAGTGGGGGCGGGAGCAGCAAGGAAACCCCTTAAGTTATGATGGACAGACCGTTTTTAACCGCTTCGTAGCATTGGATACTATTTTGTTTTCAACATAAAAGCTATATTGTGTAAAAGAAACTAGGTTTAAAATCAGGAATGGATTTAAACATAATATTACTACCGACATCTAATGTATTACAAAATAAACATATCTTCGTATTGCAAAATTTATGAACATGCAAGTAAGATTCGCTAATTATCTACTATTCAATTCAATTCCAATATTACAATTAATTCAATTCATATATATTCAACGAACTTTCTCTTGTCCTAATAAGAGGAAAGCTACTTTCAATTATACTATTTAACAAAATAATTCTCATTTACCATTATAAAGAAAGTAGAAACTTAATTCCTGTTAAAAGTGAAACTACGAAAGAGTATATTAAAAAAAAAGGCAATTGGAAGCCTTTGATATGTGGACATGAAGAAGAATGAAAAAAAAACAGCTGGATATAGAAGCCGCGAAATAAAGATGAAGAGCAGATGTGAGAGGAACAATGCTGGAAACCAAAAAAGGAAGTGGTTAAGCCATTGGCTGCGAAGATTAAAGGTGTGGTTAAAAAAAGAGGAATCCAACTTCTTGACAGTATTAACGCTGTAGATCACCCCCGCCATCTTGGTACGCACCTTCCATTGATTTACACGGGAATTGTTTTACTCATTTTATGCCTCTCGGATGTAGAATATTTAAGTTCTGCTTTCACAAAATTTGTCTTGGTGATTATTTTGACTCTTGTATAGTTTTGGTTTGTGAAGTTTCTCCAAATATATAAGTATAATGTATTATTAATAGTTTGCTATATAAATCACAATATGTTAACGGGAAATTACACTGTTCCTGTGTAAAATATTGCATTTCTATGAAATAGCATGAGTAAAAGAGAGCATGACGATAAACTGTGCGAAAACAGAAGTTAAAACTATACTCCTGAAAAGTATAAGACGAGTAAAACAATTCCCATGTTAATCAATGGAAAGTGCGTACCAAGATGGCGGGGGTGATCTACAGCCTTAAGGAAGATAAATCGTATGCGGAGATAAAAAAGGAAAGCACAAGATCGGGATGAATGGAGAGGGCTTAGTTTGCCTTGCAGAACCTGCCTCTTAAAAAAACAAACACTACTGATGATACAAGTACTCACCTTCGTTGTTGTAACGTTCCTATCAGTAACTGTGCTATGGTCAACCTTCTTGTGCCACTGAATATCGAAGCGTACTATTTGTCCGTTGCGATGTTCTCGTATAGGTGGATCCCACGTAATAGAAACGACGTCTGGAGTTTGGAAGTGGTACGATATGTTGGTAGGTGGGCCTGTAGGAGGACCTTCAGGAGTTAAATAGTATTTTATAGTTTCTTGACCGAATCCAATCTGGTTCTTGCCCGCAACACGAAATTCATACTCAACACCACGTTCTGAAACAAGAAGAAAAAAAATCATACACTTTCTTACACATGCCTTAAATTCAAAGATACAAAGAGAAACCCTGTTCCACATTCACAATGAAATGATATTTCTACAAACTCCAAGGCAGTTTTAAGTTATGATTTGTTTCTGAAAGCATAGCTTTTACCCCAATTCACACATTTTTCTACGAGTTTTAACTGTAAGAGCGAGTCGGCGTGGTTCAGGTGGTAGAGATTGTGACTAGGAATCATGCGGACCTGGATTCAAATCCCGGCCACGACGCTGGAGACTTTTCTTCAGTGCTCCGATATCTGACGCTCCAGAGCACAATCAGCCTCCTATTGAACAGAGTACCAGAGTGTCCTTGGTATTTCTGGGCACCTTGAAAGGTAAAGTCGGTCGAGAATGAGACTGTACTCACACCTCAGTTACGTCGTTCATCGAGAATATGTGTTGTGCGCTACCTCCCATATTCTCCATATGCCGTTCACAGCGAGTGCGCATCAAATATTTACTCTTATCTATTAACGGTAATAGAAGATCCATATTGGTTACGTACACAACTGGTCTGTTAGAATATTTACCAAGATTTATACAGTATCCGTAAACTTCGAATCAACACTGGGCAGACACACAATTGCTACCAGGCGAATGACGGGTTGATCCTAGACTAAGGTCCTGACAGCTGCATTGTCCTAAAAGTGTTTCGCCGAGGCCCGTCATCAATCAAGCTTGTGGCGCATATAGGTCTCTCTACAGCTAATTGTAACGTGGACTGCTTGAACTTTTACAATATGCAGAAATCATTGAAATGAAGAAGGCACATTGCTTTAAGATCATGTTTTGATACGTTAGATTTGGGCATAGCTTTGGAAAGCACATGCTTAAAAATAATAATAAAAAAAATCTACGAACTGTTAGATCGGTAAGTGAATTGTGCGGACATGAATTCTTAATAGATGGAAGATAAAGCCTGTAGAAGGATAATCTTGTGCATATCGTAATGTTTTTTTGGAAACACCCTGTTGTTCTATGGGAAGTATAGGTAGAGACAAAGATACACGGGATATGTGGTTTTTGCCCATTACCAGTTTTATTATGAAAATAATATAAGTCCTTTACGTTACTAAAAATAGTGTCCCGTACGAGAGTAATTTTACAAATTTGAAGAGTTATATTTACAACTCTTATGGCTTATTCTTCTTGGGTGTGGGCCTCGTAGAAGAGAGCAGGATAGGTGTTACACCAGTCCGACAGCAATTGAGTGTCAGGTTATTTGTGCCAGTCTGTCAGCAACTGAGCACAGGGTCAATTAGGTAGCCCACCTGTCCGACAGCAACAGAGTGAGCAGGTTGGGAATCGCACACCAGTCCTCCGACAGCAACTGAGCGTGCTGGTTAAAGGAGTGTACCAGGTGCGTAAATATGAAACCGTAATCTATATACAAAAAAGACACAGTGATTGGATGACAATGCTAAGAACTATTTTATTCGAAGTATTTGCCTTCGCTAGCGATACACTTCTGCCATCGTTCCGGACATGAGTGGATGCCAGACTAAAAAAAACTGTGCCTCTTGTGCTGCAAAACCAGTCATCAAGTCATTTTCGTACATTTCGTAAGATGTAAAGCGCTGATCAGCAAGTGCGTGTCCCATGGATGCAAATAAGTGAAAACCGGAAGGCGCCAAGTCTGGTGAGTAAGCGCATGCGAAAGGACTTCACAGCCAAACGTCGCAATCGTTTCCTTGACCGTTTTTTTTTTTTTGTGTGGGAGGGTGCATTATCGTGAAACACAATCACTTTATGTTGTCTTTGGTCATATTCTGGTCGTTTTTCACGCAAAGCTTGATGCAAATCGATCATTTGTTGTCGGTAACGTTTAACGGTTTCGCCAGGTTTCAGCAGTTCATAATAGATCACTCCCTTCTGATCCCACCAAACACAAAGCATTGTCTTCCGTCCATAGCGATTTGGTCTTGCAGTCGATGTCGCCGGTTCTCCTGGAGTTACCCATGATCTTTTACGCTTAAGATTCTTGAAATTGAACCACTTTTCGTCACCAGTCACAATTCGATGGAGAAATGATTTCCTTTTGTACCTGGCGAGCAGAATTTCGCAAGTGGTTGTTCTGTTTTCCTGCTGTCGTTCAGTCAATGCATGTGGAACCCATTTTCCCACCTTCTGAATCTTGCCCATGGCTTTTAAACGTATGGAAACTGCTTCTCGTGTCATATTTAACTGATCCGCGAGTTGTTGTTGCGTTTGGCGTCATCCTCATCCAATAAAGCTTGTAATTCGCTGTCTGCAAACTTTTTCGGTGGTCTTCCACGTTCTTCGTTTCTCACGTCAAAATCGCCACTTTTAAATTTTGTAAACCACCCATAGCACTGTGACTTACGAAGAGCATGATCACTGTAAGCTTCGACAAACATGCGATGCGATTCTGCAACAGTTCTCTTCAAATGGTAACAAAAAATCAATGCTGTCCGCAAACCGCAGTTTGTAGGTACAAATTGCGCCATGTTCAACGCTATTAAACACTACACTATGACATGAAATTTGTCTGGTTGTGAGTTGCAAATCGTTATCAGCAGTCAAAAACAAGCAGGTGGCGCCAAGGACGCAGTTTTACAGTAAGCATAGTGACAGCTAACGCTGTCTATGAACAAATTCCGGTTTCATATTTTCACACCTGGTACCAGTCCGCTTGCAACTAAGTACTAGGAAAGAGGACAGAAGTGATCACCCGGGAAAGTGATAATTTGATTTGGTGCATCGGTATTTTATAGGCCTATTTTTGCTGATGTCGCTGACTCCTCCTTCAAGTCGGTGGCAGCTCCACCGGTGGCTTCTTGACGAAACTGTAGTTATCGTCTGCACTGTTTATGTTGTAACACTCGTATTACACACCACTATCATGCTTGTTTTGATTACGAGCGTCGCATGCTGAAGCACGTGGAACGTTACAATATTAACATTTAACACTGAAACGGAAAAGTTCCATTTAATGTATTTTCACAGTGATACTTTCTTTTTTCTCCCCCCTCGATGTATCAGTATGATTTGTATATACCACATAACGTAATGACATTTTCTGTTTTACTTACGGGAACATTCCCCCCCCCCCCTTAGCAAAGCAACGAATGTCTTTCAAATAGTACAAAGTGAAAGTACTACGTTTAGTACTTCATCGTCTTAAGTCACACAAGAAGAGATGCCGCGAAGTAAACTTGATTTGTATATGGGCCAGTCTAGTAACTGTGGACTTCGGCCCGTCACGATTTGTCCCTTAGCTATTAAAATTCACACCCATGCCGGAACTCGAACCCGGGACCTTCGAGCCGATGGTCTACAGCCGCAGACCGCTCGGCCAGCAGATGCCGCGAAGTGAAATTAATAATAATTACATATGAAGAATCGAACGATTTTGACCATTTTTAATGCGTGTTGTGTCTATCATTACACCCGCACAAACATTTTATTATCACCTTCCAATTTACATGGGTTTTGTTCACTTTTATGTAATCCATACAGGAACAATTACTAGATAGCGAAGGATAACATACATATATTCGATGAAAGTTTCCTTGTAATAAAAGGTCTAGTTTCGCAGAACATTCGCTACAAAAAAGACAAAAAATTACAGACATCAACTAATAGCACTTCTTATCACAGCAAGATTTATTGATACATCATTTTATTGCAATATTCCATGTGTTCACAGACACACGTATGTTACGTAAGTGCACTAACAATGTTTATGTATGTTAATAGGTAATTAAAACAAACAAATAAGTAACATAAACAATAACAAACAACTCTACACCAAAACACCAAATAAAGTTAAGTATTGAAAGATAGAGGGAACTAAAATCAATAAAAAAAAAGGATACCCCCTATATTTACCTATAAAGCCCAGTAGCACGGACTATTAAATTGGCTTCGCTTCTAGCACGGCACCACATCCCTGGCCTCTCCTTAAAAAACACCACGCAAAAAAATATGTCCGCACTAAAACATTTATGTAATTCGTAGTTTACCGGACGCTATTTTTATTAACCAATTAACAACTTGTTTATTTATGAAATTTATAATAAAATTAGTTAAAAACTAAAACGCAAACCCGTGTATTACTTGCTCTACCTATGGCACTCTAAAAGAAAGCCGCAAGAACATTATGTGGTGGAGGCGCCGGGTAAAAACACTTTACACAACATTCTTTACAAAGAAAAAGAAAACTAACCTTATGGTACGTCAAATAAATTGACATTTAACAATATTTCATTGAGTAAAATAAACTTTGTCGAGTACTAGAGGAACGGGGGGACATAACAGAAAAATAGAAGTGAACTGGCGTGAGGCCACGAAGTAGTTAGATCAACAGATGATATTCTCAAATCAAGCATCCTTGACTAAACTGCCACTATATTGATTTTATAGTAAGAACAAGCACGTTCACTTACCATTCTCAATAAGGGCAGATTTTCAATATCCTACTTAGCCATTTTAAATTCAAGACGTTGGATCTTCAAGGTAACTTTACAAAACAACATTAAATAAGATTATATTAAGGTTAATCTAAAGCAACGATATCCAACAAAAGATGGCAGCACTACCTCCGTATATGTCTAATGTATTTTAGTTGTTACACGAAATTTCCTTGTTGCTCCTACAAATTCAAGCCTAGAGAGTTCAAACTTTCCGGAAAGAGAGTTCATAACCAATTCAAGAGCATGATCGATGCCGATTTTTAATTTTCTTTTTTGTTCATTGTTGAAAAAGCTGCATTGTTATAGGTTTCGACATTAACATGATCATACTCTTCAATTGGTTATGAACTTTCTTCCCTGAAAATTTGAACTCTCTAGGCTCGAATTTATAGGAGCAGCAAGGAAATTTCGTGCAACGATAACAATACATTACACATATACGGAGATAGTGCTGCCATCTTTTGTTGGCGATCGTTGCTTTAGATTATCCTTAAATATGCCTTTAAAATGTGAATAATATAAGAAGAATGAGTGTTTTATTAATAAAACTTCCAATGGCCAATACTTTGGATGACGAATAACGTATGTTCGGAAAGATGAAATCAACATAATCTTTTGTCATATTAAACAAACAAAGATGGCGTGGATGGCGTATCAATACTGTTATTTAGCTTACGTTAATTTATTACTTCCTAGTTTTCAAGTATACCAAATATTCTTTTCCAAGGAGGATAAAAAAAGAAGGAAATGGAATAATTTATTAACATAAACACGTGAAACAACTGCTTTATAGACAAAATCGAAGCGATTTCGTATAATTCAAATGTATTAAGATGTAGGGAGTTACGGATACATTATTATTATTAAAAAAAAAAAAAAATGCCAGTTTCAGAGTTACCACGTTATAAACGGCCGTATAAACCAAGGTCGCTCATCTGAAATCAGTTTCTCTCTGTGTACTTTCAATGAGACAACAGCGTCAATTCTTACAACGAAGAAAGCTAAGCAAATGAAAATGACCTGCCAGTTTTAGAGTCAAAGGCATAGTTTTGCCCACTTTTTGAGACCACAAGAAATCCAACGATATATGGCTCATCTCTGATTTGTAGTTACTGAGATCTAACGGGTACCAACAGAATTAGTAGAAATTTATTTTGGGATATATTATATTGCTAGATGTTTCATTACTTAATTCACAGTTACGTTATTTTTCAATTAGCTTAATTAGCATAAACTTAAGTAGCCAATTAGTTAGATTCAAACACATTAGGTTAAGTTATATGATCACTTTATTTACAGTTCATTTAGCGTAAATTCTTTCTGATAGATCATGCAATAGCAAAACACGCACGTACAAACAGAACTACGCATGCATTACCAGGTATATGCATAAGTAGTTTCCGGTTTATCTAAGAGATGGCGCCAGCAAAAAGTACGCAGCGTATTCATTTGACACATACGTCATTTTGTTCGTCTGACATTAAACTACAAACACACACAAGTTGAGTCCGCCAAACACTAGCGTCTTTGTTTTATCGTTCAGTGATCATGTCGAAGTTTGTGCCTGAAAAAGAACATTTGCGGCACGCATTGCTTTTCTTATTTAATCAAAAGAAAAAGGCTGTTGAAAGTCATCGTGTGCTGGTAGAAACATATGGTGAACACGCTCCATCAATTAGAACATGTGAAACATGGTTTCGACAATTTAAAAGTCGTGATTTCAGTGTGAAAGACAGTGCGCGCTCTGGTAGTCCACAAAAGTGCGAAAACGAGCAATTGCAGGTGATGACCCAACTCAAACTCAACAGCAATTGTCAAAAGCATTAAATGTGTCACAAGAAACAATCAGCAGACGTTTACGAGCAACGAGGAAGATCAATAAACTGGGTAAATGGGTCCCACACGATTTGAATGAACGTCAAATGGAAAATCGCAAAGTCACTTGTGAAATGCTGCTTCAGCGCCACGAAAGAAAATCCTTTTTGTATCGAATTGTGACGGGTGACGAAAAATGGATGTTTTGAAAACCCGAAGCGGAAAAAATCGTGGCTTTCACCTGGCGAAGCCGGTCCTTCAACACCAAGGCCAAATCGCTTCGGCAAGAAGACTATGCTTTGTGTCTGCTGGGACCAGAGCGGTATTGTGTATTATGAACTCTTCAAGCCCGCGAAACCGTTAATGCACAAAGCTATCGCCAACAAATGATTAATTTAAATCACACATTGATCGAAAGACGACCGGAATGGGCCCGAAGACATGGCAAAGTGATTGTGTTACACGACAATGTGCCGTCTCACACAGCAATACCAGTGAAAGACACCTTGAAATCGCTTGGATGGGACATCCTTCCGCACCCGCCGTACTCCCCAGACCTGGCGCCATCTGACTATCACCTCTTCGCATGAATGGGGCACGCGCTCGCAGAGCAGCACTTCAGTAATTTCGAAGGAGTTGGAAAATGGCTCGACGAATGGTTTGCCGCAAAAGACAAGCAGTTTTTCTGGCATGATATGCATCAATTACCTGAAAGATGGGCGAAATGTGAAGAAGCCGATGGCCAATATTTTGAATAAAATAAAATTAACTTCCCTTGAAAATTACGTGTTTTCTTTACCAAAAAAAACGATAAAAACTTATGCACAGACCTGGTATCTTCAAACATAATACTAATTTACTAGTGTTAGTATACATTTCCGAAGTGTATTTGCCACACATCAGTAATTTCCATAAATAAGAACATCCTTTTAGAAACTACAGAAATCCTTCATTTTCTGCTGAAAACTATGTATTGCATTGTTAGTCCACATAAATAATTTCTACTTAGTTTGTTTTTCGTAATTAATAAATCTTTACCTGATTGTTTACATATTCCATAAACTTCATAATCTCTGGTAATATCCTTTGTTTCTTCGAACCACAGATATATCCTACGTTTCATCAATATTCTCACCTGAAACCCTTCGTATAACTTACAGTAAAATCGAACGTTTTTACTCCATTGTTTTGGCAACAAACTATATAATCATAGATATCACTATCTAAGGATATGTCTATACGCGCAAACAATTGAAGCCATTGCTTTCACAGGGCTGCCAACAGTTTCTGGATGTGAAAAGGGTGATAAAAGTGACTGAATCTAGTAAAAAAAAGTTACTAAAAGTGACTTACTTGATTTAAGAAGTGAAAGAACATTATTGATTTGAAGAAAGAAAAAAAATATTCGCTACCAAAAAGGCCGGTTAAGATCATAATTAACTGCTTTCAAATAAGAAGCAGACATTTCTTTAACATTTTGGTGTAAAGCAACATGCTTCATACCTATTTTACCAAATTTTAATTTACTGCACGGATATTGTTTGTAAATGCATGACTTTACGCATCTTACTATTTGAAATAATGACATTTCTGAGTAAAAAAGCTGCAAAATACAGTTAATGCTGATCCTGGATGGGGTTTGGTTACTATTTACTTATAATTACGTAACTTCTGTACAGTTTACAAACTTTCTACCGTTATTAATAAACATTTTATATCATAAGTCATGTATTGAAAGTAAGGTAAAATAAAAATGATAGGCATGTAATTGCGCAGAAAATTCCATTTGAGTAATTCACACTTTTAATTCTTTGATTTTTTGTTAAAAAATGATGTTATTAAAGCACTTTTTCTTTTATCAACTCTAGACTGGAGAGCATCTGCATCTTGTTTCTGATCCTGAAGTTCTTTCTGGATCTGAAGAGCACTTGTCAGCATGGCCTGGGCAAGTCTTGCTTCTTGAAAGTCTTTCTTCTGTAAGGCAACCTTACGTCTTTCATTAGCTTCAGAGGTCAGCTTATTAGCTGCAATAAGTTTTTCCTGTTCCTGCTGTCTTTTCTGTTATAGTATTTCTTCACATGATGAAATCTCCTTCTTCTCCACTGCAAGTTTTTCTTGACGTTCTTCTTCCTCAGCTGCTCTTTTTTCCTCTTCATATTTTTGTTTTTCCTTTCCTTCCTTCTTTCGTCTTTCTTCTTCTAGGTAGGTCCGGTATTTCTTGTATGCACACTGCACCCAAGAAAGCAGCTCTTTTGTCATAGGCACTTTTTTCAGGTTTGTTGTCATACAATTTTATTGTATCTTTCACTGACAGTCTTTTTCTGAGAGTGATGCCCGGTCCTCTGTAAAGTATCTTCTGGATGCAGAAAAGCCCCTCTCAACCTCTGCATGTCCGTGAGACAGAGCTAGAGCTGTTTTAACCACTTTACATGTCTGGGGATAGTTTGGTTCTCCTGTCATACATTTCATACTGATGAATTGGTTCCAATAACTGTCTGTTCGAGTTTGTTTTGTACTTGAACTTATGGTGGTTTCCAACTGGAGAAGCTTCCATTCATCCACTACCTGATCACCATCAATATCCAGTGGTAATGCTTTTGCAATGCTTACAATATCACTGACACTTTCTGCTGATGTTCTGTTACCTGGATGAAGACACCGGAAATGCTGCAGATTCCTTGACCATGCAGATTCCTTGGCTTTAAGAAGAATGTATTTACAGGACTCAGTAAAATACCTCTTAACATGCGTCAAGAAGTGAAGGCGGTCCTCTTCAGAACTGCCTAGCAACACCTGAACAAGTCTCTTTATTTCACTGTGAAGCAAATGTATCATCAATGGCTCATTTTTCTGGAAAGTTCCGGTAACTTGGGTAAAAATGTGTGCAGAGTAGAGCAAACAAATGTCAGTTCAGCTTTCATTGTGGGTTTTTTCAGAAGCTGAGCAATGTGTTTGTATCCACTGTTGGAAGCTAGAACAGACTTCTTTGCTGGAATAAATTTTAAGAATTATTTCTGGAGACCATCCCACTGTTGGAGCATTCTCTCTGCAGCTGTTTCCAGGGTTAACCATCTAGATGGGCTATGCTTTATGAAATGAAGCCTAGGCAATCCCAATGAATCCTGTATGTCTGAGAAATCTTCCATTCTTTACGGCCAACCAATGAAAAAGTTATATACAGACACAATCAGATCAGAAGCATCCTCTCCTAGATGATGCAGTTCTTTCAAGAAAGCATTATGTAGCAGGTGAATATTACAGAAGCCTACATCAGTAAGTTTTTTTTTTTCTTGTTCATTAAGCAGTCTCAGTACTTTCTTGTTTACATTTGGGCCATCACTCCCAAGCATTAATAGTTTATGAAAAGAGAGGTTTGCTGAATCTAATGCGCTTGTAAGTTTACTAACAATATCCTCAGATGTTGCTTTACCAATGAAAAATGCCTGTAAATGATGGCTCACAATTTTATTCTGAGCTGCTGACCAATACCGAACCACTCTTTTGTACCAGCACTGTTTGTTATTTCATCAAAGCACAGTGAATAATCCATGTCATTCAGCAGCTGCTTTTTAAAATAAGGTTCTAGGGCTTCAGTTAGAATGTACTGGAATTTAGTTCTACTCAAACTGAAACTTCGTGGAACAGCTCCAGGAAACATAGCCTCAAAAATATCACGAATGCCTTGACATGAAGCAGCTGAATAATTGGAACAAATACTTTTTAATACCCATACTGTTTCAGCAATACTGGCACTGTCCCTGGCATTATATAATTTTACTGTTGGAAGAGAAGGTGATGAACTGCCACTGTTCACAGAAGGTGCAGACGTAAGACGAAAAGCCTTTCTTTTCCACATTTATGACAGTATCACACACGACACAAAGCACTTCATGATCACTTTTTTTCCCTCACTCACAAGTCACCGATTTTAATGAAACTTGTAGAACATCGAAAAATAATCGACACGTATTTATTTATTTCGGCAATGGTAGAAACCACCCTGTGAACGTTAGGGGTGGTCTCCAAGCATAGACAGAAAATCATTTAATGTAGAAGAAACAATACTGATAGGAGGGGGTTAGGACAGCTGATTCAGAATCGGACGTCAAAAGTACAACATTCAAAATGGCGGATCCAATATGGTGATTAATTACAATTACAAAAAATCGTCTGGTTTGAAATGCTCTGCAGCTAGCCAAGAACAATTATAGTTGGCAGGGGTTACTGCGAGAAGGTGGCAGACCGATTTGAAACCCCTTTCTGTATTGATGTTAACAGATGCTAGGACATTTTGGACATCAGAGTTACCAGAATTAAACCTACTTTCCCAATTTAGCGTCTATTGCGTTATTCAAGGTTTAACTCGGGACCCAAATATACTATAAATAAGCACCTCGACTAGTGAGAGGCGAGGGGACTCACTATAAATGAGCACCCCGAGTAGTGAGAGGTGACGAGACTTACTTTAATCAAGCATCCCGTTAACATCAATACAGAAAGGGGTTTCAAATCGGTCTGCCACCTTCTCGCAGTAACCCCTGCCAACTACAATTGTTCTTGGCTAGCTCCAGAGCATTTCAAAACAGACAACTTTTTGTAACTATAATCATTATATTGGATTTGCCATTTTGAATGTTGTACTTTTGACGTCCGATTCTGAATCAGCTGTCCTAAACCCCCCTGCCAGTATCGTTTCTTCTACATTAAATGATTGTTTTCTGTCTATGCCTGGAGACCACCCCTAACGTTCACAGTGTGGTTTCTACCCTTAAACCCGCATTATTGCCGAAATAAAAAGATACGTATCGATTATTTTTCGATGTTCTACAAGTATGGAAAATTTCATCAAAATCGGTTCTGTATAAGTCTCCTTGTCAGACACTATGGCTCCTGTTCCATCCTCCTTGACCCCCCCCCCCCCCCCCCCCCCCCCCCCCCTCCGCTCTCTCTCTTGCTCTGCTACCAAGCTATCCAAATCACCTCTGAATGCAAGTTTCATGCCAGACATGGACAATAAAAATTTCTTCAGAAAAATGACAATGTTTTAAGCACGGTATACATAGCAATTTAAACTGCAGACCCTGTGTCTAATGGATTTGCGTAGTATGTAAAAGGAAACTGTGGTATGAATGAGAACCGAATGCAACTGAGAAGATTTCCAGTCCCCTCCCTTACATCTATGAGTTTGGATGCCCACAAAAGGCAAAGTTTAGGGGAAATGAAAGCAGTAGAAGAAACAGCTTGAATTGCCACACCCGAACTCAAAGATCATGAGTTTCCTGGGTTAACTGTACATTTATTGACACAGCTCACTGTAATATTAAAAATTCACAATTCTGCATATAATTAAGATGTTCAACACATTGTCTGTGACTGTTGACACAATATCCATGGATAATCTAAAGATTACGCAGCAATGTTGAAAAATGCCTAAAAAAAGTGACTTCTAACAAGAAAAGGTAACTAAAAGTGACTAAAAAAAGTTATTAAAGGTGACAAGTGACCAGTTGGCAGCACTGCTTTCATGGACATAATTATCTCAAGATATTTCATAATTTCGACCATATCACTCCCCACTAAAAAATTATGTTAATATATATGATCCTTTTTATCACTTCATCCAAATCATCGACTGTTTTGATAGTTGATAACTTTCTTCCCATATCATGTTTCTCTTCGTTAATATTGTCTGTAACTACTATTTTATCAACATCTACTTTCTCTGTTTGTGTATATACTTCTTTGTATTCCCTGTCCACTGTCTGAACACCACCCTTTTCTTCATTACTCAGTAACTTCGTTTGAATTTCTAATTCCTGATAATGTCTGCCTTCCGTCCGGCAATCTTTGATTTCACTTTCTTGTTTGCCCGAACGTACTTCTCAGCGATGGATTTATTTTATTTCTCTTGATTACTGTGGTTCCGGTTCAATCTTTCGGTGAATGCATGCAATCCTTGTTTCTCTTGTATGCCGCTGTGGTGATTTTGGTGTAGACTCTTGGTTCAACCTAGGGTTGTTCATTCTAGCCAAAACATTTTCAGATTGTATTTATAGATCCAGTCAAATTTGTTTGTTGATTGAGTTGTACATTTTTCAGATTTATTAATAGTTATTTCTGAAGGCACTTCTTTCTCCCAACGTAGATTTCCTTCTCTCGTAAAACAACAACGAGCCCAGTGGTTTCTCTTTAAACATTTTCGGCACGTAGTGTTATAAGCGGGACATTTTCTACCAAATTTATGCCGAATCCCACATCTAGAACTTTTGTGGATTCCTATTTTGGAAAGAGGCATTTAGTTCTGAATTAGAAAAGTGCAAGAAAAGATCTCAATTGTGTGATATTTGTTGGCAGAGGACATTCTAAAATTACTTTTTGGTGTTTATGTAATGGAATGACACCTTTTGCTTGATATTTCATGCCCCAAATATTCAACAGAAATTGAAAAAAAAAATTGGCACTTAGCTAACTTCACCTTTATATTGCGATTTCGAAATCTTTCCAACACGATGCTGGTATTGCGCTTGCCTTCCTCTATACATTTACCGCCAATAACTACATCGTCAAGAAATGCCTGCGTAAAAGACAAACCATTCAGAACAGTATCCATGAGTCGCTGGAAGATAAATGGCGATGCACACAAACCGAAAGGCAATCGGGTATACCTATAAAAAACCCACGGCGTGTTCACAACCAGTAAGTTTTGTGAAGCTTCATCCAATTCTAGTTGAAGATAAGCTTGATTTAAATCAAGCACTACAAAAACTTTTGATCCCTGTAATTTAGTTAGTATATCTTCTAACGTTGGCAAAGGATATGACATGTTCTTAACAGAATTCCATTATTATTATTTTTTGAGGAGTGAATTGGCAGAATAGAATTTTGAGATTGGAAATGCACCATCTATTTATTACGATCTCTAAGCCTAGTGTCGTATTGAGAATGCTCTATATGTTGTGTACTCTACGATCTTACGTCATGACCAATTAATAATGGAGATTTGGATTAAACTACTCGATTATATCGTAATGTTTCCATTGAGGGGGCGCCTTAATTGCTACCACAATACCCAGAATATCTGAGTCTGGCGCCGTTACTGGTTTATTTAGTTTTATTAGGTAGAGACAGGTAAAGCAATAAAAGCGTCGTAGTTTGTCTTTTATCCCTTCACCTTTTATTATAAAAATTACAAGTCCACTATTTTAATAAAAAGAGTCTCCCGTACAAAACTATATTGGCTTGTGTTTGAGGTACAAAGTATCTCAAATTACTTTCTCTGTAATCTTCCTGTTGTAGTCGATGTAGCCTAAACAACGGTCTGTTGTATGGCAGGCGATGGCCCAAGTAATTGGCAACTACCTGCAGAGAAAGGAAGTTTGAAAGCCCAATCCCGTAGCAGATCTGGACTTAGGAGTTTTGCCTATCTCGTAGCAGATCAGGCGGTAGTAAGGAGTGGTCTATCCCGTAGCAGATCAGACCAAGGAAGTTAGACCTATCCCGTAGCAGATCAGGTCTAGGTGAGGAGCAGGAGTGGACGTGACTATCCCTGGAAGCGGAATAGTACTTGCTGCTTTGTCTTGCCGGCTTTTATTCATTTCTGTTCTGCTGACTCTGCAGTCCTCCGACGTCTTCTGCTCCGTCGGTTGTCTTCGGTCGCTGTGGTCGGCTTCGTCCGTCTTCCACTACCATTTGTTTACGAGTATGAGCACATGCTTTTACTCGCTAGCGTACTCCAATATTTACTACTGCTTGTTTGTAAACAAACAGCACGTGCTTTGCGCGTGCTGTGTTAGCACATGTATGTATACATATTCTGCAGATGATTGCTCGTCACTTTACAATATGAACTTCGATTCGTGAAATGAGTTGAACATCAGCTGTGAAAATGTTGAATTTGTATTACGTACACTTTTATATGATAGCTTGGTGCTGAATTTAGAAGCTGAACATTCTAAGGATTTTATAATTACAACTATAATGAGATTTAATGGAGAAAATATTTCAATCAAGACAAAAGGTAAAACTGAATTGGATTCTGCAATGAAACTTGAGGTTTCTGCTTGGATGAATGTTGCAGCATGTGCAACAATGTAAACAGAACTTATCTTATAAATTTGTGTCTACACTTTTCAAAGTATATTACTAACGGTGCATGATTTATTGGTAGAAATCACTACAACTGCTAATGTTTGTGCATGCTTAATTGTACTAACAGGTGACCTGATAGTTACTTTGATGTATGTGTGATTTGCATGCTGTTGCTAGCACCTACGAACGATTGAACTAAACCTAAACAAACCTAACCTATTAACTGTAGATGTGGTTGCAATATTGTGGAATGAACTAATCTGTAGCTGAAACGATGACAATACAAAGAAATATTTGGAATATACTTTCAGGTAGTACTGAAGGTTATACTAGTCAATACTATGGTACGTATTCTGTTATCAGCACTTAAGCTAATTTGATCGGACTTGCTGCAACGTTTGGATTAAAGTCTGTTGTTTGGTTTTCTAAGCATTCAAACCTAGTTTGATTAACTATACGCTTAATTAGTTTTACGGTCACTAACTAACATAAAATAGAGTTTATCAAGAATAAACTGTGCAGCTTTCCCGTATGAACAAGGGAGAAATGTTTTAATACTCAGTGAGACCAAAATTTGACCATAGACCACACCAGACCAAATTACGAGATAAATTCAGTACTACGTACATTTTGCTATCCAAACGTCCGAAACGTAACATATAAATGTCTAAAATATATTCACCTAGTAGTTAAAAGATTATTTGATTTCATAAAAGAATTACTATACGAAGTCTCGACTGGGCGTTGATATACAAAAATTAACTATAAAGCTATTTTGGCCTAATGTACAATGAGATTATATTAATTTAGGTTACAAGGTTGGGATGTACAGGAATAAATTTATTCTTCGCACGCCCCATTTTAATGCATTATTAAACATTTCGCCTAGTGACGCATAACAAGGAAAAAATCATGCTAAAAAAAATTAAATTATAAGTACCTAAGTCCTCTATTTTGAAATGTTGTACTTGGGTTCCTTCTAATATTTCTTCTTGAAGATCTTGATCTCGAACCCCGTACCGTAGTCTATAACCATGAAGTTCTCCATATGCCTCCGTCGGTCTGCTCCATTCTACTTCTAACGTCACTGTGGGTTCTCGCTCAAGAATTCTAGAAGAAAAGCAAGAACAATTAGTTACTACAGGTAGACTTTGAACATAGTTTCTATAAACAAAAATTGACATAGATCACGAAACCCGATGATATGCACACTTCCTACAAGTATTTAGCAACAGAAACTTGTATCATCTCCAACGTAGTTCATAGAATTCTTTTGCAAGATAAATGTTTTGATATGGTATGTTGCACATGGATAACAGTTCAAGAAGTTTTATGAGAATATTTTTATTTACTATCGAATGTACAAACGGTTTCGGTATCGG
>JAGDQP010025953.1:6868-26389 GCA_022664845.1 Lepisma saccharinum
GAAGGAGAAGCTGATTCATTGGACGATTCTGAAGACGATGACTGTAGTTATTTTGTGGGGCGCGATAAAGTTACGAAGTGTTCAGCGGTTCCTGGACCTAAAAATGTAAGAACAAGAAAAAAAATATTGTTACACATTTGCCTGGTGTAAAGTTAGCTTAAAAGGAGGCAAAAACATGTTTGGAATCTTGGGAACTATTTATTAACTCTGATATTTTGGACCAGATTTTTGTATTACACTTCAGCGATGGAAATTTATGCTGGAAAGCAGCCTGATAACAGTCCATATGCAGTGAGCAACAAAGCGATCGATGTTGTCAAAAGATTATCGGAGCCTGTATGGAACTCTGGAAGGAATATCACAATGGACAATTGGTTCATGTCTGATGAACTTAACATCTTTCTTATGCAGCAAAAATATCACACTTGTGGACACTATAAAGAAAAACAGCTTTCATTCCACCAGGATTTGTTCAGACTAAAGGAAGATCAGTGGAATCATCTCTGTTTGGTTTCCAAAAAGACTACACGCTAGTATCATATGTGCCTAAGAAAAATAAAGTTATTCGTGTACCATGATGCATCTGTGAGTACAGAAGGCACAAACAAGCCAGAGATGATTGACTTTTACAACTGCACTAAATCAGGTGTTGACACAATCGACCAAATATGTAGCACTTACAATGTTGCAAGGAAAACCAACAGGTGGCCCATGGTAATATTTTATTCCATGCTAAATGTAGCTGGCATAAACACATTAAACAGCCAAATCATATATCAAAGTAATTCAGGCATAAAATTGAAACGGCCTCGCTTCCAGAAGAATTTGGCATTGGAACTGCCATCAGATCATCTTAAAAGACGAAGCCAACAACCAAATTTGACTCGAGATCTGAAAAGTAAGCTTCAAGAACGACATGAAGAAGCAGCTTCAACTGTACCAAACACTTCTGTGGAAAAAAGAAGACGATGCGAACCTTGTGGCAAGAAAAAAAAATTGGTACACCCGATTTCAGTTCAAGAAATGCAACAAACCCTTGTGCCTTGAGCATTCGTCACAGGTGTGTCTTGAATGCTAATACCTTCTACAAGTGCAAGAATCTATGGCTTTAAAATACTTGAAAGAAAGACAATATTAATCACATGTGAAAAATACTTAAGATGAAAAAGTTTCATAGAAATGTTTTGAAATTTACTTTTGTAAAATTTTGTGACAATTTTTAATAGTGAAACTTATTTTTGATAGTTTATTGTATTTCAAAGCATTTTAATACGATAGTAAGCTGTAACTTGAAGCCATCTAGCGGTGGCGTCTATCAGACGCCACGCGAGCTTCTGTGTAACAATTTAGGCGCGCGTGGTCCAGGGTTGATACGGATCAGTCCAGATTTGATAAAGAGTTCCATTTCGGCAGAACTCTTGCCATGCAGGGCACCAACCCAATCTTTGATGCCATGGGTTCAGTCGCCGCAACGGCGCATTCATATGTGATTATGCCGGTGATTGGAATGGATGTTACACTGCTTCCACACATGCATGTTCTTGTTGCGGAGCCCAGTGGTCATTTTACAGCAAGCATGGCTGATGAATTCCCTAATGTGAAAGCATATGCAAGTAGATCAGCGAATATGACCAAACGCGATTTGCAAATCTTCCTGGAGCAAGTTTTGTAGCCCGATTTGCAAGGTAAGGATCATGTTTTGCTTTTGGTCGACTTAACAAGAATGATGATCTTTATAACAGGACAGCTCCTGCCGGTGTTGAGTTCTATAAGAAGCTTATTTACTTTTTAGTCCATCTTAAAAACGCGTGTTGTTTTTTTTTTAAAAAAAATAGATGAATATTAAAATCCCTGTGAGATAGACAACCCAAATCTCACAAAATAGTTGCGGCGTTGCGTGCATTTAAGGATAATTTGGAATTAATTGCAGTTAACTAGATTATTTTGTCGTATATTTAATGAGTGAATATTGTATTGTCATCGGAAGCAAGCAAGTTCACAAAATTGCAAAGAAATTGGATGATGGGAAGTAATTTATTTTTTTACGAATAATATAGTCTTGTTCAGCAGTTTCAGTGTTTTTGATGGGAAGTAAGTTAAAAATAAATTACAAGATTTGTACCAGAGATGATTACAGAGCAAGTTAATATAAAGCGTGTAATAAAGAATGTATTGCGCATTGTTTACTTTCACGTTTTGCATTTTTACAGCTTTTCACATTCTGTCTCACTTTATGTCGAAAATGAGTTAAGAATACGAATTTCGTGGTGAAATAAACGCATTTTTGGTAGAGTAGATTTGATACTTGCCCAGTACGCGGAAAGGCAGGAATTCTATTACGATAAATGTTTACTGCTGCTACACAGTATTCAGTTAGCGGTGGAGATTCAGGAACACTTAAAATATTTATTATTTTTGTAGAAATATATGGGCTTGATCGATTAGAATGTTACGTTCTTAGATTAAATAGAATGCACAACTAAGTTATTTCAATAAGTTAGGAAAAAGCGACAGCGTCAGGTTTAGAATATAAACGTTTAAGCGATGCTAAGGGAAAACATCAGGGTATGAAATGCAACCTTGTTCCGGTCGAGAGTGATCGAAGTCAATCGAAAATATTGTCATAGATAGAAATAACTTGACCATTTCAAATAATATTGCATGACGAATATTGAAATCTTAAAGAGTTTAGATAAAGATCACATAAACGTCCTTTGCATAGTTCGTGTGAAGGTCGAGGAACAGACGTTTTCTGAAGCACTGGAATGGAGACGAACGATGAACGATCTTTCATTTGCGAAACTCCGAAGCTAGTTTTATCTCACGCAATCCTGTGTCTATAACTTAAAAGTTTTTCTTAGGAAATGTTTTAAAAGTATAATTTAACGTTTAAAATTGGTTACGAATCTCCTGAATCTCTTACTTCCTATTTTTCACTTATACGATGTTTAACTATATTCTCTCCTTTTCTTTTCTTTTTAAAAATTATTATGTATCCTTGTAACTCGGAAAACATTTCACTCTCAGCTTTGAATAATACTTGTATATAATTAAATTATGATACTGAGGACATCATTGACTTCCAGGTAATTCTTCTAGAGAGGGGACCATCTTGAAAATTTCTATTTCGCGTAATTTAAAACTCCACTAAAAACTGAACAACTCTTTTGACATTTCCTATGATGTAGCAGTTACGATAGATAATTTGATCGAAATAATAGTACGACAGCAACTTAAATCTTCACCAAAACTCAAAAACTATTGAATGCATAACAATTAAACAAAGAGTATATTATAATAGAGCATACACATAATTGAAATATATTTGTGAAAACAGTGGCGTGGTAGCAATGGGTATGCGGAGGAATTCAACTTCCAAATTTTAAATAAAAATGGAGTCAGTTTTCAATTTGTTTGCGCTATTGCTTACCTATAAGTAACGTTTGTAAGAAATGAAAATCATACACACATATGCTGAATCCCGCATCCTTTTGGAGATACAGGGTTTTCAACTCGGAGCTCCAAATTGACTCCTTATTGGTAATATTTCGCGATAAATTAGAAAAGATGCGCTGAAGTAAAATTTAGGTCTTGGGAATTGATTTGTATCAATAGGTGGATATTAGGCATTAAAATGCTATCATCGGATTGTCAATACTGCCAACCTAGTATGACATTTAATTTTTCAAGCGACACTGCGTCGGTTTATTTTATATTTGGAATCCCGAGGTTAAAATTAAATGTTGTAATAGGTTGGCAGTACTGACAACTCAATGACATCGCATTTTAATGCCTAATATCCAACTATTGATAGAAATTAATTCCCAAGACCTAAATTTTACTTTTCTGACTTATCGCGAAGTATTACCATTAGAGTCGATTTTGGAATTTTTGAGTTGGAAACCGTGTATCTAGGAAAGGAAACGGAATTCGACGGTTCGCCCCATGTGTATACGATTTTTTTTTTAGAACTGTGCGTTCCTAGAATATAGACATCTAAAATCTATACGTGTGGTCACGGTTCGGAACCCACTTTACCAAAAACTGTAGGTCTCGTCCTTAGAATCTCGTTTAGTACGTTAATACCAATTTAATCAGTGTACCCCTAATATGTGTCCACCCTGTATATCAGCATCGTCATATTCAGCCATTATCCATTCACTACTGGGTGAAGGCCTTCCCCATTTGTGCTCACGCGTGGAGCCATGACAGCTCAGCGGTATAAATATAACATTTTGGATTGTCATGTTAGATCTTACGTGAGAGATTCAATTTGCTAGACGATAACCTTTGCCCCTACAGGAACATGTCTAGTTAACTGGTACTTGAAGACTGGCGTGACTAGCAATGCCCTCGGACCGTAGTCATATCGAGCACATGTGAGATGATTTGAATCGACGCGTGGCTGGCCGTGGTCTCTCTACACTTAGCGTACAGACCCTTAGAGTCAGTTCTACAATCGACCTCTAAACTTCTAGTCAACGCTTAAGTTGAGGCCAAGTCTGATTGTAGCCAATGAGAGTACGCAAAATGAGAGTTGGCCTCAACTTAGCGCTGACTAAAAAATTGTAGAAATGACCCTTAGAATTCTCCGCCAACTGCTGTGTTAACGGATTCACGCCTCTCCATCTTCTGCGAGCGTTACACGGATGTTATTTCAAAATCGTGGTTACATCTCTTGGGGAACTTAAAATATGTGAACTTCTGAAAATACGCGTTTTCTAATACTAACAATATTTTAGTTGATCTCTTGATAGTTGATAATGCCAATGTATTAAGTGCATAATTAAAAAGTAAAACAATCCAGTGGAAATAAATATGAAATGTTATTTTCATTTCTAGTCAGATGTATAAATTTTCTAGTTATTATTGCTTCTGTTGTCACTGTTTCACCGATTATTGCTTCTGTTGTCACTGTTTCACCGAAGCATTATGTTCTTAAATAGTGTCGAATATACTTGTCTTTCACTGTTCATTGTACAAATCCCGTTCCTTTTGAGGATTAAAAAAAAGTATTTGTTTTCTTCAAATTACATAGTAATGTATATTTCTGTCTCTTTACAGGATATGCTAGAGTCCATCAAACACTCCATCGTACTACTTCAGATTGCAAAGGTATGATATTTATTACTTTATTCAAGAACGGGGAACAGTTTAGTTGAGCTGTTAAAATTGGGTATTCAAATACAATACCAGGGAAACCATATGGTGTTATGACATAATTATATCTTCCGAGTGACTTACGTTTTTTTTTTTTCCTTTTGTAATCACAGAATGTTTAATTAGCTCAGGTACCTCCCAACCTTACGTTCTTACGATATTCTCGCGTGATACTAAACTGTATTGATATGACCAGAGTAATATTAAGTTTCGTGATTGATTTTCTACCGACTACATTCGAGTTAGCAACACACATTCCGTTGAACGTCACATAGGTAAATAATACAGACTGTTTCCATTAGCCATTTCCTGTCTTTATTGTCTTTTATTATATTTCATATATTCTTATGTCCATTTCTTACTAAATGCATCATGAACCAAGCTGTTAAACGAAAAAATATACCGTAAAACTCCGTTAATCCGTCACCTATGTGGCTGAGGGCATGGTCGGAACGCATCAAAGGACCATACATATTTAATACATTAGAGTCCTTCAAGCTGAGCATCACGTGTTTACGCTTTTTAATTGCTATAATAGGACGAGTATACTACACTGAAAACCGATTTTTAGCACCAACAAACTGTCCATTTTGTAAAAAGTCACTGCTTAAACAACAAACACTCTTCAAGCAAAACATCAGAAACTCAACAAAGTACGTAGTATTTTAAGGAAAAGTACAGACATACTTCGACATTCCTCAACTTCCGCCGGAGTCGGTTTATGGGAGGAGTTTAATAATCGAAGGTCGGATTACCGCTTTTCTACTGTACTTACATATCCAGAAATACTTTGTCATGAGTTTAATAATCCATTTAAATTACATTTTTCATATCTTAGAGTGTTTCCACCTAAACGCAGGTACATCATTTCAAAACAATCCTCGTGGGAAAGGCCAGTTACATTCTGCAGTGTTCGTCAGTCTGTTAATGCTCGTCATGGTCATAATACAAGATCGGGAACCAACATTTTATTATTCATCTCACAACAAAGCTCTAACTAACAGATCCTTCTCAGTTACTTCTGTTCGAATTTGGACCTCCTCATTTTAAGGAATCTGAGTCAATGAAATGATTTAACAAGTAGATTAAATCACGAAACTCCACCTGACTGCTATCATATGTCTGTGAGAATTCAGTTCAGTGTTTATTTGTCATATCACTGCGTTTTTTTTTTAATGTGAAAGGGATTGTGAGTGTGTCGATATATGTATCTGCATATTTTAGAAATGTAAGGTATTTTACGACACTTCCTGTATTTACTTCTAAAATATGACATTTCGTGGTATTCTTATTGTATATTTGTTTGTC
Source organism: Lepisma saccharinum (assembly GCA_022664845.1). NCBI lineage: Eukaryota > Metazoa > Arthropoda > Insecta > Zygentoma > Lepismatidae > Lepisma > Lepisma saccharinum. Next base: position 13,337 of record JAGDQP010025953.1, read on the forward strand.
ACATACTGTGTTTTCTGTGCATCTGTATTTAGATGTACAAGGGTGTGTACAAAAATTGCTGGACTAACTCTGTAGCGCGCCAACAGATGACAGCACAGGGTTACGCTTGCAGTGAGAGTGATAAGAAAGTGCACTCCAAGTGATATTGCTGTGTTAACATCGGGAGTTGTTATAATGGTGTTTTTGTGACCACGTGTCTGCGTTTACATCATGGACAGTAAGTTGGAACAGCGAGTCAACGTGAAAATTTGCGTTAAACTGAGCAAATCGGCCATAGAGACATTAAACATGCTTCGCCAAGTGTACAGCGGTGAAGTAATGAGTCGTACGCAATGATACGAGTGGCACAGGCGCTTCTTTGAGTGGAAGAACGTGCTTTGAAGACGACGGGCGATCTGAAAGACTTTCGACGAAAATGGGCAACGAATCCGGGAACTTGTGCGTGTGGATCATAGGAGAACGTTATACGACATTGCTGTATTGTTGGTGTGTCGTACGGGTCAGCGCAGACAATCCTAACGTCGGAATTTAATATGCGGCGTGTCACTGCCAAGTTTTTTGCCCGGGTGCAGAACCCTGAGCAGGAGGAACATCGCTTCGCTGTGTGCAAAAATCCCTGTGAGCGTGCCGAGATCATATGCTTCATGTCTAAGATCATCATCGGTGACGAGTTTTAGGTCTACAGATACGACCCTGAGACAAAGCGTCAGTCGTCGTCACATCATTCCCATGACCGAAGTAGGAAAGAATGAGTCGCAGCTCAATGAAGACCATGCTCATCGTGTTTTTCGACATCTGAGGCATTGTTTGTCGCCGATTCGTCCACCAGGGCCAGACCGTCAACTAGAACCGGATAAGAGAGGATCTAAAGAGGCCGCAGCCCAGGCGTCAGCCCAGGCGTCTTCACCATTTCCTTGATGTCATGAAGCATTGAGATAATATTAGATATTTAAATTATCATTTAATCTTTACGATAAGAGTCTTCTTGTGACTAATTCGAAACAAATAACTAATGGAAATTATATTTTTTAAGTATTATTTTCACACCAGGTTCGATTATTTTCTGTTTCACTTTCTCTCTTTTCTTTCCTTTTTTCGGCTAACATTGTAAGAGCGTTTATTTTATGGGTCATTCAATGTCAAATCATCCAATGAAGTGATAGTTTCCAGTGCTTTATGCTCATTTATCCAGCAGCGTCTTCCCGTGCCGTTAACTCCCGACACAGTAGCAGGTAGGTCAAATCTCACACCTGGAATGACTTCCTGGATACATTCTCGTGTTGTTTGATAAGTCACACAACCCACTCACCATTTGAAAAATTCTACCTCCACTCGGGATGGCAGCCACGTTGATCGTGTACTCCAAAATGTAACCACCATACCACATTTGTGTACTACTATGCTTCATTTTCTTGTTGGTTTGTGATATACTAGGCTGTACTGGGACTTTTGAACTACTTTGTCATAGAACTTTATGGCTAACGTGTAGACTTTATACACTTGTTGTGTACATATACAAAATGTCCGTTATTTTTAAAGGAGGCTAAAAAGCTCTCCATTTTTTCTGTTTGTAGTACTTTTCATCCTCTTTACAAAAATGTATATGTCATGTTAGTGATATCTTTCCTTCTTTCACTTTTCCCCTTTTTTAAGTTACCTATATACAGAAAGAATCTGAATCAAAGAACGTAACTGCAACGAATTTTTACTGGAGGTAATACAAGAAATACCCTTTCATAAAAGCATATGTGAATGTCTCATGTTAAGCCGAAACACGATGAAAAGTTTGGAGGTCTTCCCTTTGTTTTTCGTTGTGGGGCTATGCAGTGTTTCTGTAGCATAGTACTACATCCAGGTGCATCGAGCGAACATTATACATTTTTCAAATCACTGTCACTTCTAAACTACTTAACATATGGCAATAATAATTCAAACTTTTCCATTATATGACTAACAGATGCCTGCTACCAAATTTCAGCTAAATCTGAGACTGTGGGTTACATACTCGGGATGAACTGACGTGGAATAACCCTTATATCTGAAGTCGAAGGTAAAAGAGCATAAACAAAGTCAGCAAGAGAGAGAGAGGGGGGGGGGGGATTTCACATACATGTGTCGGAACATGTGTAGTTCGTTTTCATTTTCTATGCTAAGCAGTGGAATTGATTCAGTTGTTCGATTTTTTTATTATCACTCTCTTTATAACCCATTACCAAATTCGAATGCCATATACTGTTATGTAACCCATTACCAGATTCGAATGTCATATACTGTTATGTGAAGTGTTTTCCTTCCTTTAGGATTTGTTTTTGTTCCTATACTATACTTATTCTTTACTGAACTCACCTTGTCCAAGTTTCCTAGAAGACTTGTTTTCTACATAACTTTTCTTTAAGTATAATTCCTTGAATATGTGTTAATAAATGCTAGAGGATATATGTTTGTAAATCCAGTCTGTAATGTACAGTCCTCATTTTTTGTTTTTCCAGAACACCGCCCATCCAGTGAATGGCATTTATCAAGCTCCAACTCCTGTACCCTTGGACACGTCTCAGAATACAATACCAGTTTCAGGACGAACTTCCAGCCATAGTAAGACTTTGATTCCTATTATCCGTGTACTTCCTTTTTCCTTATTGTGTGTTCTCGTACATTATAATCTGCATATTATGTTTAATGGGTTATAAGGGATAGTCGTAAGTACACTAGTAATTATTAATGAAGTTATGTTCGCGCAGTAGAAAGAAAGTGATTGCATTGAAAGAGTTAGTTCGAAATGTCTTGGTTGGACATATATTTTCTTGTTATACATCAACTTTCTTGTTTAGAACACTTTGTGTTTTAATCGTTTGATCGTCAACATCGATGCAATTCTTTACAGTTGTCGTGCATATCCGATTGAAACAACGCATATGATAAAATACGATAAAATATGTAGAGCGCTAAAACTTACGAAGCTGTGGACTAGGGCGAGGAGATGAAACTATGAATTGTAGAAAAATACAAGGTCTGACAATTAAATTTCAGGACTGCTGTTGTAATTCCGTTAATATTAATGACAAAAATGTGTTGTATGCGCCAAATTGTAACTGTGTGTTTCCTCTCTTGCAGGACATATAAAGCATTTGGAAAGTAAAGATCTGTCCAATTCTGAAGATCGATAATCGAAGGCATCCTGACTCCCGTTGTTGTGGAACATAAACATCTCCAGAAAGCAGCAGCACCATTCATAAGGAATATCTTCTGAGGGTGCAACATTTAACAGACCCTTTTATATAAAAGTTCACGATCGCCTGTTGAAGAGGTTTCATCGTGTGAGGTGCCGCTGCTTTCAAAAACTGATCAGAATTGCCTTCTGTTTCGACTCCTGGAGGCGCATCTTCTTGAGAGTTGGTGAACTTCGTGCCCTCCACTCAATGCATTGTCTCTCTGATGATGGATATTTTTGAAAGCAATAAGTCTCATGGCGTGTTGCAATGCGATCGAAGATTGACGGTACGATTCCACGGCCTCGATGAACGCCCTGTAGATGTTTATGTTCACTCTATGCTCCATGTTAATGGGAGTCAGAGTGTCTTTGATTTATCGATATTCAGCATTGGATAGATCTTTACCTTCCCAAAGCTATATATGTCCTGCAAGAGAGAAAGTACATATTATAATTTGGCACATACAACACATTTTTGTCGTTAATATTTACAGAATTACAACAGTAGTCTTGGAACTTAATTATCAAACCTTCTAATATAAAGGCAGAATTTAAATTGAATTCAGTAAGATAAGATAAAATGAATTTTATGGGCGGGAGCAGCACTATGGCTTACGCCCTTCCCGATCTGAATTCAGTGTCTATTGAAAAAAGCTTTTAACTGTGTAGAGAATACCAAATACAAGGACGAGTTTAGAAAGAAATGCATAATCGCGGTTAATTTGGTAATCAACAGAAATTGAAAATGTACAAAAGCACACACCATATCAAACGTTCTTTACGGAGCACAATCAGAGAATTCCAGAAATGGTTGAATCAATGAGTTATTAAAGCAGACAAAGGCGATAAGTATTTTTTTTTCAGTCGCGCTACACAATAAGTACACTGAAAATAGAAACAGGTGATGGATACGAGACATTTAAGGCATACCCTTGCAAAGCTGCACTCACTATAGTGAAACAGGTTATCAAATATTTCTAGTTACGTGATGGCGTGCTGAAAGATAAACTTATCTAAAAGTTACACTGGGGTGTTATTTAAAGGGAAGGTGGGGAATTCCGTGTCACTTCCTGTGTTTTCTCTGGTACCTCACTTGCTCGTTTTCTTGTAGGTCGGGAAAACCAGTGTATTTACGTCCAATACTCCAATAGGTGCGACTGTGCTTGGGCATTAATTTTACCTATCTGTTTCGGTGACAAGTAACACCCTGGTTTGCACCATAAATACCGATAGTTTATGGTCTTCCTAAGTTACATGGAACAAGCGGCTTACCTTTTCGCTTAATCATTTCAAGCAGGCAATATCCTTAATTTATCGTAGCAAAATGGATAACCAAACAGCTTAATACATACCGTAATAATTTAAATATATAGTCAGTAATTCTTTGCAAGTTAAGGACCATGTATGCGCTTCTGTCAACGCAAATAAAATAAAACTTGCATGGATTGACATGACTGAAGTGCCTTCATTTCTCTTGAACTAGCAATAACCTGTTCTAAAAGGTTGTTAAAGAGCCTCAAGATTGAAATAAGTGCTATTATCGTTTTTTAGACGTGTGTCCCAAATATAACAATTTTGAATATTTGAAAACAAGTTTTAAAATAAGTTAAATGGACTTGCGATGGACAACAGTGTTCCCTATTTTGGCTCATATTGTGTTAAGCTATGTGAAACAGATATTTTCGAACAGAATGAGCACAAGTATTGAATTGAATTTTTTTGCGTTCAGAAACCAATACATTGGCTATTGCCATATGGTATTGAACCTGTCACTTTTATAAAGATATATACAGATATTGATTTGACTGCTAAAGCAAGATATATAATTATATACATGAGACCTTATGTAAAAGCAAACAGTACGAATAAACACATACTGGCATTTACGTGAAAGGGATACGATATGATAAGGGATAGGATTACATTTCTTTATTCGTACATAGATTTAGATGAGACTTTATTTTTTAAAAAAAATACGCAAAAGCAAATTATTATTATTATTTTTTAATTTACGTACAAATTATATTCAGATAAGCTTATAAGTATTCTTCCACAGTGCAAAAGCAACGGTTTAACAAGAGACTACGCAATGATTTCTTGAGCAGTACATGTTCAGTTAGACTTAATATGACTTTGCACTCCATTATATGCATTTGGTTTCGAAAATAAGGTAGTATTGTGAAGCGGAACCTGAAAATGAGATTTAGCTTTAGTATTATATTCATATGTGTCTGAATTCTTCGTGTATATTTCTTGATTTTTATGGAACAGAAGAAGTGTCTCGTATGTGTATAATGAAGGGAGTGTAAGAATATTTAGTTTCCTGAATAATGCTTTACAAGAAGCATAATATGAGGTATTCGTGCTTATTCTTATTACTTTCTTTTGGAGTAAAAACACTTCTTATTCTGTAGATGAACCACAAAAACTAATCCGTATCTAATTTTGTTTTGGAATAGTGCATAGTAAGCTGATAATACTGCCATTTTCTTGAAATTGGAACGAGTGACCTTATTAAGAATATTACAGAAGACATAATTTTTTGCAATATTCTGAAACTAGAATAACCTATTATCGGCGAGAAGGCCAAGAAAGTTGACTGTTTCATCTGGTTTCGTTATTTTCTTGTCTATAAGATGTTAATTTGACTTGATGAGTATGGAAGTGCAAGCATGAAATTTCATCAGTGTTTAGGAATAACTTATTATTGAGAAACCGTGACATTCTGCTGTCAATTTTATCGTGAATTGTGTTTGATTCTGATCTTATGACATTTTTATCGTGTAGCTTCTGCAATTTGGATAGGCATATCATTTATGTGAAGAAGAAAGAATATTTGGTTCTAGGATTTGAATCTTGTGGGACTGCGACGTTAATAATTTGGGCTTTTGATCTGTGCTTAATAATATATTTGGGAGTCTTCATTTAAGTGCGATACTTCTAGTTTGTGTTCTGTCCGAGAGAGAACACACTAACCACGCTAAGGGAGTGCCCCTAATACCGTATCTATACAACTTGTTCAGTAGAATCGTGTGGTTGGTCCACGCAATCAGATTCCTTCGTCAAATCGCAGAGGACAGTTTGAGTGGTCTTCTCTTTTAAAAATTAATTCTGAGATGAGCATATAATTGTGTTAGACTTTAAATGTTGGTATAACCTAGAAAGGAAAATATTTTTAAATATCTTACGAATTAGAGAACACTGACATAAGAGAAATTGACCTATAATTTTCCACTTTCTCTTTGCTACCTTTTTAATGTAATGGTTTAATGACAGATAGTTTTAGGTTCGTAGGAAGTATACCATGTTTACAAGATGCATTGATGGTACATGTAAGTGGTAAGCTATTATATTGGCTGTCCTTTTCAGTACAAGTATGGGAATTTCATCAATGCGGGTGGATTTTTTATTTTTGAAATATCAGACTCAATTCTTTTGGGGTAACTGGTGTTAGAAACAAAGAATTAACGGTCATAGGTCTCGTTTCTGAGCTAGGTGAATGTGATTGATTGGACAGCATTTTTATGACCGAACTAAAATACACATTAAAATAATAAGTGGATGATTTTAGGTAAAATTTGAGTTATCTATGATTTTATGCTTTCATGAATTTTCAATTGTCTGTTACTTTCTCGATCTATTATTTTTCAAATGATTGTACAAAGTGAATCGCGATAACCTCTTTTTTCTATATATTTTCTTATACATTTCGTAGAAATGTTTGACATGGTTATCACCTGAACTTTTACACTTGTCATATAGATCCTGTATATCCGATTGGGTATGATAATATCGGGAGTGTTTGGCTTTTTTGTGTCATGTTTTATTTATTTGAAATGAAGCTTCAAATATCATTTTATACTATGAATTAAATAAATCAAACTTTTCATCAGCGGAATAAGTGGTAGCTTCAGTAAATGACCAGTCTTCTTGACTCAGCAACTGAATAAAATTATTTATATTATTTTCACTAAAACTTCGCTTGCTGATTAACAGGTATGATTTCTTAGGATGTTTATACCTTTTTTCTATCTCTTCCACATCAGTGTTTTTGAACACTTTCTCATGATCTGAATAATCAAGACTTGAAACTTCAGTTGAATACTTCCAATCTTCTACATTAATTGTAAATTGATCAAAGGCTGTTTTATCTTACCGAGTGGTAGTGTTTATGATTGCATTTAAATTGAAAGTATTGTGAAGTAGTTCTAATTTAGTTTTGTCTTTTGATAATGTTAACCAGTCTATGTTTATATCCCCACAGAATACGATATTATGGTACGTTTTCTTTTAAAAGGTAATTAGAATGTCTAATTTGCTATGGAAAATGTTTATATCTCCAGAGATGGATCTATATAATCCAACCATGCACATTTTAAATACCTGCTAGTATATCACTACTGCCTCTAAGTTCATTTACAACACAAACTTTCTTATGTCTATCTATTTCTTTTACTTAATCATCCTTCTGAGCGAATATGCATACACCTACAGATTTTGTAAACGATCGAGAATAATTACTAATAATCCTATAGTAAACTATCTAAGTTTACAGAATTTATAACGTTGTTGTCTAGCTAGTGTTCTGTTAAACAAAGTATTTTAACTTACTGCAGTTCTGCGTGTAAGAGAACTTTAAGGAATTCTAATTTATTAGCTAAACCTTGTATGTTATGATGGAGAATGGTTAATGTATTATTTCTTACACACATTTCTATTATCTGTGATATTGATATCAGCAGGATTGAAACTGAAAGTACTTGTATGAAATTTGCTAGGCTTTCGATTGGCAACAGTTTGGTTAATCTCATCTAAGCTACACTTGTTTTCCCTTGTACTAAAAACATTGTCGTTTTCCTCAGAGTTGGATATTGTTGGCTTTTGTATTTCTATCTGTATGTTTTCGTAATTTTCCAGTGGGGTAGGATTCGATACAGTTTTGTCGTAGCAAGTAGTAGCCTATGACACAAATAATTCTTGTCCATATTGTTGAAATGAAGACCATGCCTAATATATTCGAGGTGTTTTACTGATGTCTAACACTTTAACTTTACTGAAAGGTCCGATTTACGTATCTTTATAATTCTGTTGTTTACAAGTGAAAAATGTGGTAAATCATGATGGTGGGGAACAATACTCGCTATAACAGTTGTATGTTTTGGGTTTCTCAGAATGCTGTGCAATGCATGTAAACCTTTTTCCACTTCGTTGTTTCCTACATAATTTGTACCCCGTATAATTATAATAGTATATTAGGGTCTGAACCCTTTCAAAGTTGTGAATGAAGGTTTGTAGTGTGTTGTGAAAATCAGCAATAGGCCTTACAATACTCGCGACAGAGAATGTCAATTTTTTGTCCAGCTATTTCTTTGTAATACCGCGACCATGACTATCTGCCAACACTAGAACCTTGCCTTGTACGTTTTCCCTTGACCTACGTCCTACATAAGTCGTACACTTGTACTTAGGAGCCTTATTGGTATTTGAATGCATAGTGTATGTGTTACTTGGTACTTCCTGCAGAGCTATTTGAGGGGGACGTTTTACCTATATCCTTAGAAGTATTTAATTTTCGTTTGTCCCTAGGACTCCTTACGAAGTTTGATCTATTACGGAAGTTATGCTTTGCTACTGTTCTATTGTTGGCTATACATCTTTCGGGCATGATGTACAGAATAACTTTTTGGCAATGGAGGAGGCACATACGATATTTTACATATCGCACGTCTGCAAGAAAAGTATCACAACTCAAAATATTATAATTTTACACGAGAAGGAAAAGAAGTGACGTCTTGTGGCACTTTTGTCAGAGAATGGTTCTCGAATACTTGTGAGCCAAAAAATAATAATAATAAATAAATAAAATTGAAAATTTTTTAGTTCTGACCCTTTTCTTGCTAACGTGCGATATGTTGATGATCTCTTAATTTATACTAATACGAATTTTAGCTGAGCACCCAGCTCCATTGGTGCAGGTGGTAACGTCGCGGACTTCGGGTCGCAATTGGTAGGCACACGGGTTCAAAACCCGTGGCCCACCATCCTGATTAAGGTTTTCCTCAATTTCACCAGGCTAATTCCAGGATAGTACCGTAAGTAAGGTCCTGGTCACACTATCGTCCCCATCCGCTTCCCTACTTTATTGGTTCTGTAAATGTCCCCGATGTGACCTATCGCCAGCATAATATATTCAACACCATTTTGTACAGAAAACGTACTTCAAAAGATACCTATATACACATTCAATGTGCCCATCCTTGGTACATAAAATATTGTATATTCTTTGGTATAATTTCTTTATAGCCTATAACATCTGTAGCAAAAGGAGATTTGATAAGGAAATTAATGATAAGATTTCTGAAGGACGATTATGTAATTGTTTCCCAAAATATACACTTGAAAGTTGGCACAAGAAACCAACCATCAGTTACGAACCCTGAGCGAGAAACAGTAAAACTGGTCCCGGTTTCCTGTATTTCCACTAGTAAGTTAAAACCTATGCCCATCACCCCGAAAATCATAGAAAAGATGAAGAAATCTTGGTACAAGGAATATCGTATAAATACATCCCGACATTTAGTTATTTACCAAATAAAATGTGAATGCTCAGATTTGTATATAGGTATGACTAAACGCAACCTGTCCACGTGTAAAGAAACATCTAAAGATGCCTGAAACGGTAATAATAACCTTACTTCACGAAACATTATAAAGAAACTGACCTTGTGCCTGGTGAAGGAAAACTACTAATGAAAAAGAATGAACAACTTTTGAGGATTACAAAACAACCAAAATTAAATTCTACATAGGTTTGATCAATGAAGAATCGATTTCGTTTGTCAAAGACTATAATCTGAGAAGAAATAGAAGATACAGCCGAAGTAACGGTAGAAAACCGGAAACATTTGTTCAACAGCACTAAATGTTTAACTTCATAGCAGACAGGTTAGCATATAAACGATGTTGGAAAGTGAGCTCGTAAGTTATATTTTATTTTTTTCCGTTGTCTTATTTTGCCTATTATTTATTTGTCAACCTTGTTGTTTTGTGAGAATGGATTCGAATCGAATCCGAAATTTAAGTTCAAGAAAGAGAAATGTTCCAGTATGATTTTTACCGCGATTTAACAACTCATCGGATCATTTTAACGGTCACGTGCAACATAAATCCAAAGGATAGTTATGGAACATTCCTTTCACAGGTGCTCTACTCGTGATAGGCTAGAGATATGCAAAATATTAATTAAGAACAAAGCAGTTTCTAATTGATAATAAAAAATATTAAATCTATATTAGAATGAATATTAATCTTCTTGGATAAGGATACCCTAATAGAAAGCTGTCGCAGGCTTCCCTCTTAATTACGAAGTTCTTCGGTACTGTTATTTTGGCTTAAAATTAGTGTTACGACACTTACAAATCATTTTCAAATATACAAATATTATTCTTATAAGGAAGGGTCACGGTTCTCAAACACAAAAATCCTATTCACACCTAATACATCGCAAGCAACATAACGAGATATGTAGATTACCAAAATTTAAGATGCCATGGTCCAGGGGGAGGGTAGCTAGGGGCTCCGGAACTTCGAATGTCACAAAAATGTATATAAAGGCAGTAGTGAGGTTTTAATGGAATATCTTGAAAACGGGAAAAGTAATCAAAATAAAACTTGCACAACATATAACTGACCACAAGGAGTAACAAAAACCATAAACAGTGTTGCCATCTAGGAAGCAGTGTTACCATCGCAAATCAAAGGTACATTTTTTTAAATAGCATTATATACCAATTAATGAACAGTGGAAAAGTACTGGCACTAGAAAAGAAAATAGTACAAGTTGGTTACACAGTGTTGCAAACTATGGAAGATATATGAGCTGAAGTTTTCGGGTTAGAAAATATATGTGGAGACAGGCCAATATGCTGATATCTGGAATAACAGCCAAAACGCTAATCAGCACGTATACTACCGGGGGTTGGGGAATAGTGAAAGCATTGTCAGCACTGAATGGAACCACGTGTCAAGTAAGATATATTTAAAAGGCACTAGTAACAAACAAAAGAATATTGTGAACGCTGGTATCACAGTGTTGCAATCTTCGTGTTGGTGTGATATATCTTCCATAGTTTGCAACACTGTGCAACCAACTTGTACTCGTAAAACCTCACTACTGCCTTTATATACATTTCTGTGACATTTGAAGTTCCGGAGCCCCTAGTTCCATGGACCATGGCACCTTAAATTTTGGTTTTCTACATATCTCGTTATGTTATGTTACGATGTATTATGTGTGAATAGGATTTTTGTTTTTGTGTTTGAGAACCGTGACCCTTCCTTGTTAGATATGCTGTTTCTTAGTCATTACTTTACGAGAGATATTAGGATGCAAACAGTGAACGTCCCTTCACTGATTTGTTTATAAAACACTACCACTACTTTGGATATTTCACATCGTTCTTATGAAAGATGCAAGTCTCTCTTAACTTCACACTCATACTCATAAGACCGCACTGGGAACTAAAGCGGAGAATTATGACTTCTTATCAGCAATCTGCAGCTATGTGTAAAGTCTAACCACGAAGGCTAGTTTTCAGGGAATATTTTGTTAGAGAAGTCTGATCCCATCAACCGACAACCTGCGTCGAAAGCTAGTCAGACCGCTCCTTAGAATAAAATGAAAATTAGGTTCAAAGAAAATAAAATAGTGGCAGACAAATTCTTGATTTCCGACCCCTAAGAAGCTAAATCGAAAGACGTTTTAGCAGGAGGAGAAAGGAAAGATTTTAAGGGAGATTGTTTGCACTAAAACAGACTTGTGCAGCTGTGCACAGAAATAAATATATTGAAACATCGTATAAATTAGTTAAGGGCCAGACATATGCACAATCATATGACGCGATTTTGAGGAAATTATTGTCCTAATATGTAGCTAAACGAGGGCGAAATTTGCAAAAATATAGCTTTTCGTCGACAAAAAATTTAAATCCAAAAATCGTAAAAAGTTGTAGTTCTCTCGTTTTATCTTAAAGAGTGATATTTTTGTAACGGAATGTTACCCACGGGAGGGACATCTTCGCGAATTTGAGAAATATTCTTTAAAGACATGCGGCAATACTTTCGGCCACAACTGCATCTGCGAATCTGGATTCGTACCCCAAATTTTCCGACTTGAATATACTCAATATTTCTGAGCAAGAATGCCGGCAGTTTTACTCAAACCCGCTCTAAAAGTGAATTGTGAGTCAGAAATCTACGTGGTGAATTGCTTACTAACATTCTATAATTTCGGTCTCACATATCAAACATGTACATGCAGATACTCATAGTCATGCCACACAATGCCCATCTTCTGGTAGCTTCTTATGCCGACGTCGATCAGTGAAACTCTGTATTCGGCCACTGACAACCCTCAGTTTATACCTAACCGACCTACAGTATATTCGCCAACATACCGGAAATAAAATATATAAAATGTGAAAATGCTTCCTCCCTATTATAGCTTTGCTCTGAAGTAGGACGCAAGTTCTCTTCTCTGTCGCCCTTTGCTTGCTGTAACGGTAAAAATAGCATATAATAAAAGAACACAATAGGATCCTTTTAGTATCTACAGTCGACTTGAGATTGCTTTCTGAGTCTTTCGCTCAAAAGTTACTGCATTTAAGCTATTTTATAAGCCCTGTTGCGTACATTATGAATCCAAAAATTAAATAGATGACAGGATATTACAAAATATAATACAAATTTGTACTTTATTAATAAGACATAATACATACGTATTATAACAAGCAAAAACATATTCAGAAGGATAAGGTAACTAAAACGATTGGCATGCCGCACTATGT